>DWDU01001064.1:0-15726 GCA_018245575.1 Jemadia suekentonmiller
CCGATGCATGGCAATAGGCTCACCACCTATTCCATAGTGGGACGTAAACGTAACTGGTGAAACGTGGGAGTGTACTGTGGGGATGTACCGTTTTTTTTAAAGTGTTCAGCAATGTCGAATTATGCGTATTGAAATGCATTTAATTATATTTCACTGGTTGGGCAATGATAACACCGTTAGATAAAAACTTAAGGTATTGAAATTTCTAAGTGGTTACATTTTCAACTTAAAGAATAAATTACATTTCAAGCTTCCTACACTTGAGAAAAAATACGAAATTCTATATTGGTAACCTAAAAATATGTGTATATTTTAGCATACGATAACAATAACCGATACCCGGTCGCCGGCCGGATAACAATCAGGAACGGATAACAGGTTCTTTATCACATCAATCTAAAGACATTTTCAATCCAGGGGGATCTGTCGCACGATCTCCCGGCCCGGCCAGCGCAGCCCAATGCTCCACCCGAACAATTATCTTAAAAGGAATGATAATTGAACGTCCTCTTCCAATCGGATTCAGTCGCAGCGAGCTTTCTAGAATCAAATCGGCTAAATTGACCTGCAGATTATTCTCTGGCGTTCCATTTCCATTCATTCCAAATCTAGAAGCCTTTTTTCAATAGACAGCGTTTGTACAGCGTGTTAATGATTATCAGGGATTAGTGTCACGTATTTTCTTGCGGCACAGGTCTGTCCTGTGTTCGTTCAGCTTTTTAAAATCCGCGTCACGTCGCGCGCACGCGGATATCAATAGCTCTACCGAGTCGGTATTAGGCGAGCCGGGTATAATTTTGTGATTCTATTCTATGACCTAATTCTATTCTGTGATTCTAATTCTGTCACCAGAATATATTAAATACGGTACCGGCAAACATTACTGCCGCTCTAAAAACATAACAAAATTTTTCTGTTTCACGTAACCTTATAACAGTATTTCTATCATAGCTAATTTCATCGACGTTAATGGCGTTTATTACATATTGATCAATGTATTGTTGACAAATATCCATATTTGCTGTGTATATTTGACGGCCCCGTTGGTCGAGTGGTTGCAACCGAAACTGCTGATGGAGAGGTTCTGGTTTCAGTAAGCGTCGGGCATTTGATTTTTCTAACTTTTATTTTGTAGTAGCGGCACGGAGACTGGATATGTGTCCGGTCTTTTTCACTAACCTCGTCGCATATCCCATGGTGAGACGTAAACGTAACTGATGAAACGTGGGAGTGTACAATACTTTTCAGTCTACCTCTTCGAGGATTACAGGCGTGATGTTATATTAAAATGAATAAAGCTCACCTCACCTATCTTGACCGAATAAGTCAGATACTGGCTGATGGGATAGTTAGAAGTCTGGGAAACCGACGTACATTTATGACGAAACTTATGAAGCACTACAGGTTTGTAAGGATAAATATATTTAGTACTTGAAACTCTTTGCCTATCCCTTAAGCCTAAGGGATCTGAGGTGGTCTTAAAATAATAAACGATAATTTCATATAATAAATTAGGAAAACCACATAATACCCGTAATAATCAAAGCAGAAGCGTAATGGAAACGATCAAGCGAACTTTTAGATTGCTCTGTAATTGGATTTTGTAATTTGGGTAACTACGCCTTTTTGGATTGTAATTGCGGGAGATGTACAGGGTCAGCGGGGGCTTTGTTGTGCCTACTTGGGAGTTATTTTAGTACCACCTACTTGAAATCGAGTCGGTGGGGAGGCTGACTAATGAGCGGTGTGCGAGACCCGGATTAAATTGCACTTTAAAGGTATATTTAAACGTATTTGTGGACAAGAACCGTAACAATAAAACATTAAAAGAATTGAATTTAATTTGATTTTGAAGTGTGTATAACCTATATTTTGATATAAAATATAATTAATTTTACACAACTGATGAATTTAGAAGACGCACGTCAAGTTTGCAACTCTTTAGCAACTTCGTAAAGGACTTGGCGTGACATGTAACTAAGTGACAATTACATTAATAAAATAGTTTTTATAAATTAATATTCCTTCTATGTACAATTAGCTTGAAACCAATTTATTATCTCATAGTTCAGGACACAAACACACTGTAGTTGGTTAACCAAACGCGCGCACGTCACGCGGCCGCCATTTTGTGCAGGCATTTGTCACGTGCTAACAACCAGTATTTTACTGTCAGCAACTTTAGTTGAAACGTGTTTTAATTATGTACGTCCAAATTGTATCGTTCGTAAAACACGTTCAATGCCCGATTCGTTGTGGATGCAATACTCATACACATTGTATACAGATAACATGAGAAAAATAAAGTTTAGGTTCAATGTATATTTTAATATTTTTTGGTAATATAATCTAGATTGCCTCGTTGATCGAGTGGGTGCAAGCGCGGCTGCAGATAAAGAGGTCCTGGGTTCTAATTCCGAGTTGGACACTATTGGATTGTTTTAACTTTATAATATCTCATTTTCTCTCATTTCAGTGATTTCTAATAACTTCTGTTCGAATCTGCCGGTGTATTGCCATACGCTCACCAACTACTCCATAAGACGTAAACGTAACTGATGAAGCGTGGGAGTGTACCACACTCCTCTGCCTACCGCTACGGGGATAACAGACTTGTTGTTACGTTTACTAAAATTTTTATACTGATCGTTTGAAATATTACTCCTTGTTGCAGTGCCGTCCCGATTTCTTCCGTAATGAGTACGTGACAAGCGTAAGTACTATACCTTGACATAAGGGTTAAATAGAACCGAGCTAATATTATGTTCAACAGTCGACCGGTGTTTCAAATTGCTTAATAAACTTCACCGCATTTCGCTCAGGCTGTCATGTTAATTTTTATAATAGATAATGAAAGCGACCAAAACTGACTCATTGTAACATCCTCCCTCGTTATTAGAGTGCTAGCCAACGTGAATGCGACCGCAAGGTCCTGGGTACGATTCCCCACTTGCGAAATGTGTTGTTGATTTTTTCTAAAATTAAATTATCAGTAATAACATGGAGATTATAATTTTGTGCGATGTATGGCAGTAACTTCATGACCTAATATATAGTGGGACATATAACTGGGGAATCGTGGGAGAGTACTAACTCTGCCATTCAGAAAATTCAGACATTTTGTTATTCGAACACCATTTCTCAGATTCGTGTTTAGTGTGAAAGGAATTTCAGAGGATTGTAAATCGATATGATCTTAACGCTCCAAGGCACCTCGGAAGTTGCAAGCGGTATGTCCACCTCAATACAACCTCTTAACGACGACATCTGCTACGACGACGAAACATCTTCATAAAAAGAATATCTCATAATGTATATTATACATTGCTTAATTTATTAAGATTAGGTATTTAAAGATTTATTTGTCAGGTTGATATAATACAAGATTTTTAATTTTATAGTCGAAATTCTATTATATCACTCATTCAACTTTTAAAAACGACACAGGCGTATGTAATTGTACGCGTGTAATTCATACATGTTTTAAATTAAAACAAATTATTTGTGTATGGTAAGTAGTTCAATTAGTTATCTCCGCTTTGTAGATTGATTTTTTATTGATAACAACAGTAATGTCTCGGGAGATAACCACGTACTATCTATCATCTATAGCCAAATTAAATCTTTCCTGTGCTATAATTAACAGACTGTTCATGTCCAAACATATGCATATAAATATATATGTACATATTATTATACAAAAAGTGTTCCAATGAACCAATTTTGAATAAATGATATTTGAATTTGAATTTATAATATATGCGTATAAATATGTATATACTCATTAGGTACTCATTAGGTAGAGTACTTTCGATATCAATTTAAAGTTTTTTTTATATCTGTAATAGTAACGGAATAATCGCGTGTGCACACTTAAAGATTAAAAAAAAAAGATAGATTAAAGATTAAAGATTACACCCGGTATATAAAGGTACATAATATTAACAAAAAGCTTATAAGCAATATTCTGTTAGCTGATTGTCTTCAATTCTCCATTTTCCTTGTGCATAAGAAAAAATAAATTACTCATCAGGTGAGCTAAATTAAATAATTAATAAAGGTTTCACAGCGCAGGTACGAGAGTACAAATTAACTTGAAGGCAGAAACGCCGTAATGGAATTCGGTCGCGTTCGTTTTAACGGCTACAATTATTATTCCTAGGTACAATTTATAAATCAGAATTGATTGTATGTAATTTACAACGTAGGTAGGAAGACGTACTCTGAAATTGACGGTGATGTTTCAGGCCACGTTGCTGTGCAACGGGTAAAATCGTTTCTAAAAGCTGATTTTCGTACTCTTTCGTTCAAAATGTTTGTTCTACATTGTCAAACGTTCTATATGCTGATTTATTATTGTCATTGTTCACAAAAAGTATGTGTATTTATGCAAGTATATATATTATAAGTGGGTGCTGGGTGCTAGCTTTGATGTGCATTTTTAAATTTAATAATAGTAACAGTTAACACTCGACAACCTCGATAGTGGCGAGATTACAAACAGGACTGCTGATCGAGGGGTCCTGTGTTCGATTCCGGGTCACGTACTATCGAATTTTTCTAACTTAGAATTTCTTGAATAATAATAAGAATTACGACAGGTACTAGGTTTCAATCCCGGGATAGGCACTATTGAATTTTTCTAAATTAACTTTACATTTTCTAATACATTTTCTAGTAGTTGCTTGGAGTGTGGATATAAGCCCGGTGTATGGCAATAGGCTCACCGTATATTCCATAGTGCGACGTAAACGTAGCTGGTGAAATGCGGGAGTGTACTACATAGCTCCACCTACGTCTTCGGGAATAACAGGCGTGATATTATATTTATACTATCTGTTACACAAAGCATCTTACTTAGATTATTGGATCTTTCCCATTATGTTACAAATTTGTATTTTATTACAAAATTGTTTTTACGTTTACATCACGCCCGTAATCCCTGAAAACGTAGGCGAAGTAATATAGTATTACATACATAGATTAAACGTACATAATAGATACACGTGAATATATAACAAACACAACAGTAAGAACAAAAGTAATTATAATTCTGAATGAATTTATGACTCCATCCTATGACGTGCATGAAGCATTATCAAAAATCGTAATTAATTACGGGGATACTTTATTCAGGCCCAATTATCCATTCTCCTCGTATTATCAGCAGTCCCTTATTTAATAAATGAGCACAATTACGAACACAAACACGAGCTCCACGTGTAATAATAATTCAAACAAGAATATTTACATAGGTCCCGTCCGCGTCGCCCCGCAGCCGGCTGACAACATTTTTTGTTGCAAAACTCCTCATATATTGCTGTCAAGCGTACGAGGAAAATCAGACGCGGGAAATTCCTCCAATGTTTTACGTCGAGCGGTACGGATGTTGCCAGTCGATTGAAAATGCCCTCCCTAATCGTCGAGATTTAGTTAGAGAAAGTTTTGTTTAGTAGTATAAATATTAAATAACTGCCTCGTTGGTCGTGTTGGTTGTAAGCACGACTGCCTATCGGGAGGTCCTGGGTTCAAATCCCGGGTCGGACACTTAGCTTTTTGTAATTTAGATTTTATAATAGTGGCTCGGAGTCTGGATATGTGCGCGGTGCAGGACAATAGGCTCACCACCTATTCCACAGTGGAACGTAAATGTAACTGGTGGCAGGTGGGAATGTACTACACTCCTTTGCCTACCTCGTCGGAGAATACAGACGTGATGTTACTTAAATAACAATATTGAATCAGCGAACGCGGGTGGCGGAATGTTTGGAGGTAAACAAATTGGAGAGCATCGATCAACGAGCGGGGGTCGCCCTTGAACCTCGTCCAATATTCATACATATTGCCTTCCGATGATTTATTGTCTTCATTATTATCGACAAACGTACAAAACCTGTTTATATAATAGATAGATTTCTCTACGAGTATCAGATACTCACTGCCTACACTGTGAGGGTCCTGGCTTGACCATATAATAATAATAGGCTCAGGTATCTTGATAGATTTGATATTCTCTAGTAGCGGCTCGGAATCTGGATTAGTGCCCGCTGTATGTAATAAGTTCGCCACCTATTCTTTGATGGCAAACGCAACTTGTGAAAGGTTCGAGTGTAGTATGTCTCGTTTGCCTACCTCTTCGAGTAATACAGATGTGACGTTACGTTTGTATTCGTAAACATTTTCGCCTCTTTGATACGAATTGACAGCAGATCCCTAGGAGATGTGCACAATCACCTCGTGACCACCAAGGGTAGGAGCGAATGCGCCGCGCGTTCTCTGTGCCGCGGCGAGATGTGCACAAATTGACCATTAGTGAGCCAACGTCACTGCTGCATATTATGCAAACAGCTTCTATCTGGCATCCCCGCGTTGCAGTTGCATATCAACACCGTGGTTAGTATGTCCCGGGGAACCGCCGTGAAATAAGTTAAAATGTTATTCATTCGTTACGTTAACATTTAAGAAACGAACTTTCATACATTTTTTTTTTACATGCATACGTTTTGTTTTACCTTTTTTCCATAGGGGTGGGTAGAGAGAAAGGAATTCCATCCTCTAACATTCGGGCGGACATCTTTTACCGCATCTGCATTTCTTAAGCTCGTCATTAATTAATCTTCTGGAAAAATAACATAACATGCCGCCTTTATTTCCCCGAAGGGACAGGCAGAGGAATGTAATATTTACACTGCGACGATTCACCTATTATGTGTTACGACCATCTATGGTATAGAGAGTGAGTCAATCGCTGTACGCTGGGCAATTTAAGTTAAAGAAAAAACAATAATACTTTTCCCGATCCAGGGATGGACCCCAGGACCTTTGGGCCAGCAATCGAGCTCGCAACCACGCGCCAAACGAGGCAATCTTTTATATAATTCACAAAAAACGATTCAGGCATCTCAAATGGGCCAATACAGGAACGAAACGACGTCATTTTTCTTTTCCTTTCTCTTACAGACTCTGGGCATGGACTTAATGCATCCTGAGAATAAACTCATTTCAAAACCTGAACGGTTATATACAATTATTTATTAAAAGGATATAAAATTATATATTACACATAGCATGACAATTCTGACAGATGTTTATATCTTATTTGACAGAATATATTGGGCAAAAGGCAGAATATATCGGTGAAGAAAATCTAGATACATCATAATTACTTTTAATATCTACGTTGGATTATAACGTCAATCGTAAAGGGGTACGTTCACGTCCAACCTATTCCATGGTGGGACGTAAATGTAACTGGTAAAACGTGCGAGTAGGTATCACTCCTCTGAGTATCCCTACGGGGATTACAGGGGTGATGTTACGTTTTTTTGTTTCGTTGTATAAGTTAGCTGGTCTCTTATACACAATTATGTATCTACAATTGTTATGGATATAGTCTTATAAAAGTGAATAAAAATAGTATAGGTGTACATATTAATGTATCGTAACGCACGAGCGCATGAATTCATTAAATTTCTTCCTCACTGTGATATTTATTTGATAAAACCAACCCGTTCATTCTCCCCTCAGACCGTGACATACTCGTGGTGCCCTCGAAGTCACGTCGCGGTTTTTATGTCACGTAGTTCGAACAAGTGGTGTTTAATTGCTACAATATTACGTGAAAAATCACACTAGTTTAATAAGAATGACATATAAATTGATATAAAACATACAATGAGATATAATGGACGCTTAGATTCTCACGGCTGGAAGAGTCAGAAGAAAGACGTCGGTGAATGCCACGAAGTATAAGAAGGATATTTCTGATCGGCGTTGATTATGAATCATTACATAGTCAGTCTCAAATTTGAAATTTTAAGAGAATTTTAAGAGCGCACAGCGAAACATTGTTACAAAAATGCTTCAGGCTTCGGAATTACTGTGTACAGAAATTTGTTTACAGACAAAAGCTATGTTAACACATCGTACCTAACAATATAATTGTACACAGAGACAAGTCAGTAGCTACGTAAAGTGGGCGGAAAATTAATTCGATGTCACCCCTAACCCACACCCTTTCCCTTTCTCACGAGTTATTGTTCCCGCTTCGCTGCCACAATTGCTTTTCTCTCACTCATATCCGTATTTACGTTATGTGTGTGACAATTTTACATTCTCACAAGGTCCCAGTGCATAGCTATTAATTGGAATTATGTGATGGAAAGTTGTTTTTAGCTTTTCTTAAAAACTAATTAAGCATTGAAAGGTTAAGTTTAGACTTAAATTTCAAATTTTTGGTTTATTATCTAGCGAAATCTGGCAATCTCGAGTATATTCACACTAATTATGATCGTTTATTCATTCACATTAGTTACAAATTTTATAGTAAACGCTATACAATCTTAATCTAATAGTAGCTATTAAGTTTTATTTTCATTTTATTTTAAATTTTGTCACCTTAAAAGTCCTTCCAAAACAGAACTTCAACCCGTAAACAATCCGTTTTCCAATAAGCCACGAACCACGAATACTTTCCATGGCTTTGTTGTTATTGTCTGAAGTGTGGAGGGCGCACGTAGATTTGTTAGTGCCGCTTCAGGTAAATACAAAAAATGTGCTGAATTTGAGAATTATGATTTTAAAGAGAAAAATAAACTTGAGTATAAAAGAAAAAAATAAATTAACTAGACCTGAATTGAAAATGTTTAAACAGAAGTATTATTATTAACATACCATCACGCTAGGCCCCTTACGCGGTAAGTAGAACTGCCAAATCTTTCTATCCTGACAGACTCATCATTCTCTTCATACAAGCACTCCGGTTTCGGAGATTTCTGAAAACTCATCAGCCAATATCTGACATATGTGAACAAGATAGATCGAGTCTTGTCTCCCTCGACACCAGTATCCGTCAACATACGTCATTATATGCGTATTGTATATAATAACATGTTCCTATTCTTTTATGTATAATTTTTCGTGAGATGGCTTTTACCCAAACACAGGTTTAATCTTACATTGGGCACCAAGGTCGATGTAACACAAGTATACACGCAAATGTCATTAGAATGTAAATATTTTAGTATAGTACTAAATTTTACATTCATCATCATGATAACTAATAAAATAACAAACGAAATAATAAATAACTAATGAAATTTTACAATAAATAAATACACCAATATTATTGTATTTAAAAAAATCTATATTGTCGTTCTTTCATTTCCCAATATTTGCACGTATCAGAGCCACTACGTCCTAAGGTTAATAAATAAAGTAAAATTGGAGATTAAACCTTAAGCGAAACATTAAATATAGTAGGACGTACGAAACATAGCATAGTTTTAATAGCATGTATAGAGAGCGCAGCGCTGCGGAGACGACCACGTTTAACCTGTATTTTATAAACTTATACAAGTATGCGAGGTATTTCTTTGTTATATTTGTCACAATTGGAGTGTTATGGTTTTCTACTGAAGTTAATAAATACGTAACGTCACGCCTGTAATCCCCGAAAATGCAGGCAGAGAAGTGTACACGCCCACATTTCATCTGTAACCTTAATATCCTACTATGGAATAGGTGGTGAGCCTATTGTTATACACCGGACAAATATGCAGACTCCGAGACACTATTAGAAAATCTAATTTAGAATGTTCCAATAGTCCAATATTCTGGATGGGAATCGAGCCCACGACCCCCGACGCAACAGTCAGGTTCACTAACCACTGCACGAACGGGCTAGCCAAGTAGAATCCGTCACATGAGAAAATTGGGGATAACACGTGCATCCTGTAACTTTAGAAATAACTGTCACTCAATGCTCTCTGCCGACCCTGAAATCGACGTAGCATGACAACACTATTGCAGTAACAATCCTGAATCTTGTTTTCCGTATGCCCAGCGAAAATATTTGTAAATCAATAAGCTATTACGGACGGACGTAAGAAATGATTGCGGACACCGCCGGGCGTGCGGTCGGCGACACTGACAAGGGCCGCCCGCTATCCATCACTGCCAGAGATACACCGCCCATTGACTGCTGTGAGCGCAACACCACAGAGACATGATACGGTCGGATATTTTGTTAATAGCCCACAACTGTAATAATGTAAGTCAGACGTTAGTGTAAAAGGTGATTCTAAAATTGAATTCTTTCTACATCGGTGCGATGAAACATCTTAAATCATCAAAATCGATCCTTTTTATTATATGTTCTTTAAACGCACATTTTCTGTAAAGACCCTCGTACTGGGAATCGAACCCAGGAACCCGCTTAATAATCAGCTTTATTTAAAAAAAAAACGTAACATCACGCTTGTAATCCCCGAAGAGGTAGGCAGAGGAAGGCACTACACTCCCCCGTTTCATTAAATACAATAACCTTATAAATCATAATTAAAGGTAATTTTAAAACAAAGGCAGAAAAACAATTTCTTTAATTTAAAAAGCATTATAAGATACAAATATAAAACATTATTAGCATTGTACCGGTTGTGCCATAATAACATGTTGATGGACAGAGACACATTCGCTGCCTTCTGCCTGCCTAGCAAGGGACTCGACGTGATGGTACTAACATAATATTATAATGTTCGTAACATCAGGCCTATAATCCCCGAAGAGGTGGGCAGAAGAGTGTAGTACACTTTACCTTTTCACCAGTTACGTTTACGTCCCACTATGGAATAGGTGGTGAGCCTATTGCCATACACCGGGCACATTTCCAGACTCCGAGCCATTACTAGAAAATCTAAATTAGAAAATTTTAGTAGACCCGGGAATCAAACCTAGGACCTCGCGATCGGCAGTCGCACTTGCAACCAACACGATCAACGAGGCAGTCAAATCGGTCTTAGAAATAGTAATAGGACCTTATCTTACTTGCTCTGTCTACCTCTTCGGGGATTACAGGCGTGATGTTACGTTTCTAAATAGTAAAGTCATCTTTTTATCACAATTGGAAACTATAACGACATCCCGCCACTGTGAACAAGTGTGAATTAACAGATTTCACACACCTTAGAACACAATATAGAACTCTACTATCTACATAGGAGTATATGCATACTCCTTTTCCTTCACTGTTATAGCAAGATTTACTTTAACCTTAAAAATGCGCCGGTTGAAAGTGTAACTACGTAGAAATATTTACATTTATTTTGTTTTCCAATGTACTATTCGTTAAATAAATATATATATTAAAATACTGTCCTCTTTGGTCACGGTCAAATTGAAGACGTACAACAGACAGTCAGACGTACTCGTAAAACAAAAAAATAATAACAGAACATTAAATATATTGATGTATCAAAATTCTGATTGTTTATATCATCAAAATTTCATTAAGACTATGAGTGACTGCTAAGAGCGACATTATGATAATCTTATATCTCGTTTGTTAGAACAATATGTCAACTATTATATTTGAAATACGTATGTAAATGCAGCTGATTACTATAGAATTTAGTTCTTTAAAATCGCCTATATCATTTTTGCAAGGACACACCTATAGTAAATTATACAAACATTGAGACAGATACTTCATAACTAAAGTCATCAGTAAGATGCTGTGCGGGATGTTTTTGTTGGAGCAACGTGGCGGGGCATGCACCAAGTGCCTCCTGATTGCGGAATATCTGTATCTCTTGGGACATAAAGAAGGCTGTATCCAGTTCAAGGATAGAACTTGGTGCCCACCGTTGACATAGCAACAGTTCAGTCAAATGTGATACCAAATGAGTGTTCAAACAAATTGATAGTCAATTTTATCACTGAAAATTTAGAACCATTTCTAACAGGCTAAATGTTAACAATAAGTTTTCTCTAGTTAATTATTTGCTTCAATGTAAGTACGTCATCGACAACAGTTATCGTTCCGCTACGGACACGGGCTTCTTCTCAGACTACCAATATGTATGTACAATGTACATAGATGTAGTCGCGTTCGTTTTATCATTAGTCACTTGATCATACATTCTACTTTAACGGTTCGTAAGTGATGTAAGTTATGTTTACAATATTAAGTGAGGTAATATGTAGTGAGCTTAACTGTCGCATGTTTTTGGGTAATCCCGACTAACAGATCTATATGATTTATACGAGCTCGATGCGATAGCAGCAAAGTCAAGGCGGCGACAGAGGTATGTGAGTTACACACGATACACCATTTTAACAACTTTGTACCTAGTCATATGATAAATACGTAGGTACAATATCTTAATAGCTTATATCGTTTCAATAAAATATTATTCCTATAAAAATCGGTTTTCAAATCATAATCATTCACGAAAATCGTATTTAACTACCTCGTTGGTCGTGTTGGTTGCTAGCGCGACTGCCAATCGAGGGGCCGTGGGTTCAAATCCCAGGCCGGACACTATTGTATTATTCAAATTTAGATTTTCTAGCAGTGACTCTTAGTTTCGATATTTGCCTGGTTTATGGTAATAGGTTCATCACCTATTCCATAGTGGGACGTAAACGTAACTGGTGAATCGTGGGAGTGTTCTACAATCCTCTGCCTACCTCTTCGGGGATTACAGGCGTGATGTTACGTTTAGATAATAAGATTGCACGATTCATAATGTTGCAAATGATCACAAATAGTCCTCAATGATTCAATTTGATCTTAATAGCGCGAAATGCGTCACCCGGGCTATTCTCCAAAATGTGCCGAGACGATTTGTAGCGATAAAACAAGATGTCGTCGTAAATATCGCGGCGACAGACAGCGACAACGGGCAGCTCGAAATTTGAAGAGCACGTTCACTAAGTTAGTGTTATTAATATGATGAATTGGCTCGCATGCTTCCACTGTGTTTAGTTACGCCGGTTTCCATTGATCTTCTAATAAGCAACGAGTTAGAGCACTCTGGGACCTAAATTAGATAATTATTATCGTAAAACAAATGGTATCATAAAGAACAATTATTATATTTCATCATACGTTACATTTGAAATATAGGTGGGTACTGCCTAATTAATTATTTTAAAACACATGACAAAAATTTTGGAACAAAACGTTTTAAGTTTCATATTTTTAACAACAGTACAGGTAATGCATTCCTATTTACAATGCAATGAAGATTTATGTAAAGATCCGATTAATCACGATTATAAAATAAATCTTCCATCGGACCGCCCCCTCCGCCCTCCGCAACGCGCACTCACAAAAACTATCGTTGAAAAAAACCCATCACCGTCATTGGTCCGTAAAAGATAAATAGCTCTCACATGATGCCGTCGGAAAAATATCTAATTTAATTTTATGTTGTTCGGTGTTGGTACCTGTCCACGACCGTCATAGATTCCAGTGTCGCGGGTCCAATTTATGGGCCCCTATATCATCCCAACTTATGTCCGGACATAATAAGTTTCCACGCAGCTAAGTTGAATTTATTGTTTATCGGTCCGACCAGAATGACGCTGTCCGTCCAAGTGTGCAACACATTCGTAGCTAACATAGAATAGATGCCTTACCAATAAATATTGGATCTTGGCAGGACTTGTTCTTATTACATCCAAAATGTACAGGCCACGCAACCTTGCAAGCGTCAGATCATATTTTATTTATCTTACTAGCCACAAAACATGCGGACAATCTATTTGATGATAAATGGTCATTATCGCCTTTGGCTATTATCCATACTACAAAAGTTGGCAAAGCATTGACAACTTTTCGACCCTCACATAAGGTAGCGCTTTGGGTATGGCATTTCAGAGGAGTTACACAGGAAATTTTAAATGCGGTATAAAATAACGTACAAACTAAGAGAGCTAAACGCAAATTTTATATAATACATGTCCAAAAAATCATTCTTCCACGAGTACCTTTCCTACATTCTGTGTATTAAGCTTCCTTAGGACGTGTTTAATGTACGCTATGACATAGGGTTCTTCAAACATAGCGTTTGAAAGTTTCTTCAAGTCATGCAACACATTGACAACCCCACTGATGTTGCAACGGTCCGCACGCGACGGTGTCCACTTACCATCAGCTGGGCTGTCTGCCCGTTTGCCGTGCCTTTTAATGTACAAAAGTACCACGCTGAAAAGTTGGTAGGTACATAAAAAGTGTAAAGCTATATGATAAAATGCTTTTTCTACGATATAATACGTATGTAAGAGAAGTAACGTATATGATTTCCGATTTACAATAATATTAACGACGAATAAGCCGAGGCATATTTATTTAAACGAAACAACGGACGGATTCGAATACCCAAGATGGCGGTTATAAATTTAAAATATGACGGGCATTAATATTTGAATAAACATGTCTTTTAGTCGTAAGTCTGTCGCGGCGACATGCGGCGACTGACGCCGAGGTGTTTAGGGCTTCATTTGCATATTAAGCATATTAACTACAAGAAAATATGATAATAGGTGGTTTGCTAAAGACAGGTGCCATTTTAGTGACAATAATATTTTTATTTCGGTTAGTTATGATTTTCCTACAAATAACTTATGTAATAATTATAAACATGAGACAACCTGTCATAAAATAAAACTGTAATTAATAGCTTTAGTAGGTAAACCTAATTAAGAAAAAAATTAATGCATTTAATAACGGCATATATAACTTAAAAATATGATGATCATTAAAATTGGAATAAACATGTAGCAATAAGCACCAAGTCGTTAGTGCGTCAGACAGGCGACTGACGACTAAGTGCTTAAGGCTTCATTTGCATCTCGCCGCGGGAGGACGAATTATGTCAAGTCGTGTATATACGTAGAGCAGGTGGTTTTTTTTTAATAAATAACAATGAAATACTATATACCAAAAGATATTGGCTTAACGTTTCCCATTCTTAAAGTTTTAAGTCAAGTTCTGTGTATGTGGCTGCAGCATAACATTCTATTATAATTCTAATATAATGTTTATTTAAGTAATATTATGTATTTTGATAATTTTACCTATACATTTTTTCCACTTTTAATATTAGTTTTTATTCAATTAAACTTTTCCTTTATACATAATTGTTCCAAATAACTTTACATCAGTATTTCTCTGTAATAATCATTTGCGGAAATTTCGCAGCCGTGAGTAGGTACTTACTCGTATCGAAAACTTATATTCAACTTATTGCTGTCTTTTTTTCCAAAAAAGTGACAAAAGCGAGGGTACGCGTGGTATAAGCTTATGCGTTTTATTTATTTATTATTAGCATCTATTATTATTTATTTATTTACTAAGTAAACGCAAACATTTATATTCTCGCTCTCACCGTGACAATGAATTATAAAGTACACAGACAAATGTGTTACACTAGTTACAGCGTTATATTCATTCGTTACAGTCACGCGATTTTAGAACAGGCTGGAAACAGGTTCGACGCCGGGTAGGTCAGGTTGAACACTATGCAAATATTCGGGTGACCACAAAATATCATTTTTGACCATTATTTTTACATAAAGATCTTTAAAACTTACTGGAAAAAAGGATAGTTAACGTGTACTAAAACTAATAAAACATTGAGCATCAAACAAACATTTTCAAATTATACCTAGATATTTGAAATACCATATGCAAATTTCAGCATAAATACTATACCATGTTAAATTTTAACATAAACATGCGTGGTCACTGTGGTTTTACATGGTCTTCTCTCATTCCCGGAAGAGACCCGTATCCAGCAGAGAAAAAAAAGATGGTTCTTTACATATGCTGCTTCTATAGCATAAGGTCAGCTCAGTTTTGAGACCAGGCCGGCCGAGTTAGAAGTTATCTCGGAACTATATTATTATTATTTGCGACCGGTGCATGGCAACTGGCTCACC
>DWDU01001065.1:0-15723 GCA_018245575.1 Jemadia suekentonmiller
ATTTTGACGTACAAAAAGTGTTCCAATGAACCAATTTTGAATAAATGATATTTGAATTTGAATTTGAATTTGAATTTTTAAATAGGCTTCCTTTTGACTGCTAAAAAGAGTGATAAGGCGAGGCTGCTTTTATCATTAATGTTATATCACTAGATTTTTTATAAGTGTACCTATTTCCGCAAAAGATAAAATCCCATTTTATTTTGAAACGTAGACGCTTTTAGTTTCTATTATTTGACAACAGATGGCGTTGTGTGTACTCTATCAATATTTAAGGTCTCTCACACGTTTCACTGTCTAACTTACAAAGTTTGTATGTTTGCGAGGTAAAAATTAATAACTAAGGTTGTTGTGCATAATAACTGTATAAGTTAAATAAGTTTATAATTGACTGTGAAACAAATATTTTAGAGCTCTTTTGTCCGGCTGCCTAGAAAAGCCTAGTAAAGTAATGTCTTGAGAAAATTCTACAATATGTCAATTCTAGTACATCTCTATAGATCTACCAATAATGTTTTCCTTATTATTATGTAATATTAACTTTATCAAAATAGAGTTTATGACTTTTCAAAATATTTTTAATTCTACATATAGGTACGCGATAAACAAATATTTTGAAAAAAAAAGCTCCTATCTTCAAGATGCTTCGTTATTTGACCTCAAACAGCATTGGTTAGTATTCTTAGCTTAGGGTTTTGCGTAGGCGCATGTGATTCTCGGAAAATAAATAAAAAGTCGACTTAACACGATCTCAGCCAAGTGTCGACCACAACGGACAGGTTCGTTGAGATGGCAGTAATGCCCTTAAAAGGAGTTTTGACTGCCACTTGATAATACAATGTCCTTAGAATTACATCGTAAACTTACCTAACTTTTGGAGATCAATGACTCTCAGTGAATTAATCGGCAATAGCAAACAATGGACGGGCCGGTGCACGACGCAAAATGTGTTTTAAATATTTTTAATGAATTAAACACATGGTTATCTGAACTTAAACTAGATTAGGCCTCCTATGATAACCAGACAATCTATAAACTATGTAATCATTTCTAAACAGAGGTGTAGGTACATAATTTACATCTACATGCACATATATTTGTCCTTGTTGGTAATTGGTACCACAACTACAACCCATGGTTAAGCAATCAGAAAACCTAATTACTAATCCAGCAGATTGAATTAAACTGGTATATATGTATTGGATCTGTCGATGAATTATAAAGCTTTCTTAAAGGAACATTTAAGAAAGCTTTATAATTCATGGACAAATCTGTATCTTCATTAATACTTGTCTTACTCGAAGTTAGTTCATGCCTCGTGCCCAGTAATGATTTACAATAGAATTATATTCGAATAAAAAAAGTCCGAAAGTTCTATGTTGTCTTAATATGCTGGCTGGTAACGTGGGCGGAGGTGAACGATTCGTCGATGTTGAAATCATTAGCGGACGACCGAATGCATACACGATAGAGCGTCGTCTTTGTGCGACCGGCACATTAGTCATGCACGTTGATGGTCTCTGGCGTCGCTCTGACCTCACTTTATTTGGACGCTCTTGTGATATGCGGATCGTCGCCTGCATCTTAGTTCATTATCTCAAGTCTAACATTAAAACTTTTAAAAAGCAAGTCATTTCAATATTAATTTTTTGGGGGGTTTTGGAAATGAGCTACTTAGAGTATTTTCTATTTGATAAAATAATAGTGTTAATTAGAAAAATATGGACATGATGTATATGTTCATTTTGATATAGCTTTATACACTGCTCGATGTTATGAGAAAAAAACGGCTTGTAGGATACAGTTGATAACACTTTGAATTTCTACATTACACACACACACACACATTTCTATAACATACAGACGATAATAATTTGTATCACACATACAAATAATTACCATACTTGAGGTGAAAACATACAAAGAATAGCATCTAATATACCCAGTAGCATACCTCAATAATATTGCCAAGTCGCATCGCCAAATGCGAATGTATTGGCTTATTCAGTTAGCTCAATAACATTTGTACCGTTCTGTAAGCAGTTCTTTGAAGTGTCACTTACCCGTGAGACCGTTATGGCGTTTGTAATAAACAGAATTAGTAATGGTGAAATTGCTTTTAACGACGACATGTTTTTTGTTTCAGTCACAAAACACTAAAGTAAATGGGACATGATTATTTTCAGTGTATATTGATCGTCTGATTTAATGGATCAACGTTACTAGTTCCAATATTTTACTAAGATATGTTGTATATTCTTATTCCAGTTAAAGACATCCACGGACGACGTGCATGTTGATGGAAATGAAGATGGGGACGCTCCGCCCGCCAACGGTTCCATATTTACCATGACTCTAAAAAACAACCACCTGATCGTTGAAACTGAGGAAAGAAACGTAATATTTATTGTCATTATTATATCAGTTTTATATGTTCACTTGTTATTTGACTACAAAAATGTTTCGAAAGCCGCTGTTAAATTTCAAGTACTTAATTGTACTCTTGTCAAAATCAAAAATTGTTAATACAAAGAAAAAATAATATATTGCCAAGATATTTCATTATCTTTTATATTGAAGTTACCCTTTTTTTTCTCAGGATATCACGAAGAACGGCCGTGAAACGAAAATGAAGTACTCTCCTGACAACGACGGCATTTTCGTCGTAGAGGTCCAACAATCGGCCGCTTACAGACCAACTAATAAGACTATTCATAATTCGCCACCACACGACCCTCAAATATCCACCAATCAAGCTCTCATTCACCGTGTACCAGAGGAGATACAAAAGAAAATAATAGAAGAGAACGGTGCAGGAGATAACATGAAGTTTGACAAGCGAGTCTTGGCTCTGTCAAGTACTGGTTTATCAATTTCAGATTTGAGTATGTCTTCGATTGGATCTCACAATGTCAGCTATTCTTATAGCAGTCAACTTGGGTATGAACAAGGACCTTTTGGATATCCAATCTACGCAGGATACAACATATCTAAGGAGGATGTAAGTGATGGCATCATTCACGACAATTCCCAGGAACCGCTCATAGGAAAAACACCAACCGATCCAGATAGGCCGGTCGTTACAGCGGCGATTTTCAAACAAGATTCCTTAATTGGAAATGATGTCCTTCAGGGTCCTGGGTACTGTATTGAAGGTTCCAGCGATGGTCCCTTACTTTCAGATGTACAAGCTCGCGAATACAGTCTTCAACATTTACACGATCAGAGAGAAAAGAAGATGGAAAACGGTGTCGCGGTGCCTATATCAGAAAAAGTAGAACAAACAGCAAAAAGCTTCAGTAGGGCTGACAGCTTGCCGCTAAGATTAGAGGATGACGTGGGCACAAATGATATAAAGATAATGGAAACTATCAGTGAAGATGGATTTTCAAAGGACGTTTTGAAAGGCAAAAGGGCGTCTCTACCTGCGATAAGAACAGAAATGTACGATTCTGTAAAGGAAGCTATATCAACCGGGTCACCGAAGTTTGAAATATTGAGAAACGAGATGTCGCCGGGTGAGAGCAGCTACGATAGTCCTCCTATGATCACCATCACTGAAGAAAGCGAGTCTGGCAAGTCTGATAGCACCAGTTAATCGTTGGAATCTCTACTTCATTGTACATAGTTATAAGGTAGGATGCGCTTTGAAAGATCAAAAGATAGAAAAATGCGGTTAGATAATTGCATTTGGTGTCAGAATTTGAAACAAAAATAGATATTATATGTGCTGCTGGAATAGAGAAGAATTTTATCTGTATGATTGTACCGATTATGGTCAGGGCTTTCATTGTAAAATATTTATCTTTAACGGTCTGGCATCAGACAATTTGACTATTAGGGATAATTTTGTAAAGTTCTCTCGGTCAAGTGGATAGTGTTAAATGTAATGTCGTAAGCTTCGATTGTACGTTTCATCAAATTTTATTGTTATTATATCTCGATATTCTAATGTAGCTCTAATTATATGTTCATCGTTGATCTTTTTTGTCTCTATACTTCTAATACTCTAAGCATTTAAGTAGTTGCTGTGAATGTGATGTTTGCCTATTAAGAAATTAAACACTAAGAAAAGTCACAAGTTTCAGTTCAATGGATATTAGCCATTAAATGCGTACTCCATGTGAATTTATGAGTATTATTTTTTGTTTACTATTTCTTAAATAACTCAGGATTGGGATGGACTTTAATTACCTTCCAGATGTACCTTTTCAATAATAAACATTAACTTGGTAAGCATTATAGAACTCACTTTAAAATTAGATACAATAGTCTTATCAACATTTTGTCCATTACTATTTGTCCCATTTTGATTTTTATTTTACAAGTAGGTATATTACGATGAATGAGTCTATTTGGATTTGCTAAGGGATTTCAAATAACTCCAAATTTAGTTAGTAATATCATAAAATGGAGTAATACTTTAAAAAATAACAGAAAACTTGAGTACCATAATAACAGGCAGCTGAAAGTACGTAAAGAAAAATGCTTTAAGTGGAATTTATAACATGTTCCTAGTAAGAGAATAGTTTTAGAGCATATGAGAAATAACTTTTCGTTGCTCTGTGTAATAGCAAACATTACGGAAATCCTAACCTTGGCAAGCGGGAGATTTATAAATTGATACAGTATCGTGTAGATGGGTGGAGACAATTTTTTGTATAGAAGTTGTAGAGCATTTTTTTGTGTTCGATTTTTGTGTATGTTACTATAAAGGAATGTAGATTCCACTGAATAGAAGCATTATTTATTTCTATATCACAAATAGTTTCTCTACACATATATTAATAGGATTCAAGGTTTATAACGTACTCAATTTATTTGTGTGTCCAAAAGCGGTCGCTTCTACAAGACATTTGGTGAACTCGAGAACGCGCTTAGGTAAGTCAGTATCCGCTTGCCATCGTACGATAACCTTAGTTGTAAATTTTATCAACATAGACAAAAAATATTATGACAGGAAAAATTAGTAATACAGTATGTGAAATAAGTTGACAGATGACAATGTAGACGCTGGGTGAAGTTTTTTAAGATCAGCGAGATAATTATCTCTGGTGAATGAAAGGCAAAATAAAGATGTTAATGGTGCAATGTAACCATTTCAAATCGATCTAAAGATGTAGACCTTTGAATTTGTTTTTAAGAGTTGGAATTCATCCTTCAATCCGGAACACAATGAACATTGGTATCTAGGCAATAGTTATATCGGTGACGGTGCGATTGTTAGATTGAGGACTCAAATCTGATACAATTTTACCCCGCGTTTTTGTCTCGAACTCTACTGTCAAAATAAAAATTAATCTCTACATAAATCCTTATCTCAATGTATCCAGATATATGATAGATGTAAATATTTATAGTGACAAAATCGTCTCCACAGCGTCATGGTCAATATAGTGATAAATTGCTTAGTATTAAGGGTTCTGATTTAAACGGTTAACAATTATTTTAAATAATGTCACACCATCTCTACAGTTATATAGAGTAAAAATGTAGTAATAAAAATGGAGTTAATGTTTTTTTTCTAAAGCGTCTAAAGTCTGCTAACCCGCACTTGGTCAGAGTGGTAGATTATGGCCTTAACCCTGTCATTCTAGTCGAAAAAAATTATAATATTTTATTTTGTCTTTAAATTAAGATCATATAATATTATGTATGTGTATACTCAACTAATACACAGCCAGTGAAGTAATTGTATATCTGCATAGAAGCATAAGCCTTGGTGTTGTTCTTCTCGAGAATTTGAGGCTGTCGATAATATTTGTTGTAATTTAATAAGTAGAATCCAGGTTTGATTTCAGGCTGAGTTTTTGTTTAGTTACAAGTAAATTTTATTTACACTTATAATTGTGTGTTTTTATTATGGTATGTATATATATGTGTGTATCAATTTGGATTACTTCGTTTTACAAAATAAAGTAAAAAACAATTGTTAACCCTTTAAATCAAACTTAACCAATTTCGCTATAGCGTATAGAGAATCTTATGTAATAAGTGTATTTTATTTGTTATGTTTAAACGTGTAATATTAATATATGTTTATGTCGACGACGAGGAGGTTGGGCAGCGATATGTATTTAATGTTATTAATAGTCTAACAGAGTGGGAGTCTTATACTCGTCTGCCTACCCCATCGAGGATACACAGGCGTCATGTTACATTATGACGTAACATTACGCCTGTAATATGTGGTGAGCCTATTGCCATGCACCGGGCACATATCCAGACTCCGAGGCACTACTAGATAATCTACATTAGAAAATTTTTGTAGTGCCCGTTCCGGGAATCGAACCCAGGACCTCCGGATCGGCAGTCGCACTTGCAACCAACACAATCAACAAGGCAGTTACATTATGAGACGATATAATAGATTCCGTCATTGTTGTTTACCGTCATCAAATTTCGGTAGAAATAAAGTCCTAAGTTAGTTTATTTTATCCTTTTCTTATATGTATATAAATATGATAGCGTAAAATGCAAGGAAGAAAATTAATTTACATACTGATCCACATTGCCCAACCTCCCCATCAAATGAGTATAAATGTCGATGGTTTATTATATTACTGCATTTTATTATTTTAAGTAATGTAGTTGTTAAGCTTCCATTGAAATTAAGTTTTTCAATTACATTTTACCATTTGTGTCAAAATTGTTACGTTCAGAACAACATTGATTTTCAATTGCCGTCCTAAAGTAAAAAAAATGTGCCAAGCAAAAATGTATCGATGTTTAAATTACTATTATTATTGAAAAGTCACTATTGGAGTTTGTGTACAGTGCAACTGAATTTTGGTTTTCGAAAAATGAGTTTTAACTATTATTAAGGATAGTATTAAAATATGGTTATTATGGGTGTAAATTAATTTTATTCTTATTAAGTTTCATTTAACCTTTACTTTTCTAAATAAAGTAATTTGCTGATTGTGTATGCATGAGTTTTATTTCCTTGATAATATTTCAATCGATTATAATATTTGCTGCAACGCGGCACTTTTCTACTCCTCGTTTCATTGGTTAATGTTAGTAATAAAACGATTTTTCCGTAATAAAATGTATGTCTTGTAATGAAATTGAAAATAGTAGTTAATACTACTATTTTCAATTTTAAGCTAATGCTTAAAATCATAAATAGACTGATAAAAGTAAATGTTAAAAAGAGTCATGGACGCGTAGATGTTACAGTGTAAGATTCGTGACAATACCCGCACCGATTATGTTCTTTCCCCTTAACAAATCACCGTTAATTAACTAGATGGCGCTGTTAGAACACAGTCCGTAACCAAATGTTTTCTTCGATATTTTCATAGCGCCATCTCATGGGGGGTTAAAGCACTTTGTCTCTATAGATATTTGGGGTTTACTCGTGAACAGGTCCAGTGAATGTAGGGCCATGGAAGAATATCTAAAAGTGTCAAGGAATGTCGCGAGATGGCTCAGGTCCTATTATATTTTCCGGTTCATAACAGAATTCAAAGAGAATCTCTATTTGAAGTTGATTATATACTTTATTGGTGACCGAAGCCTGTTAGAATCGAACTAACTTATTAGCCTTAAAGTAGAGTCTGTATATCAATTCTCAATCTGATCACAAATTCTGTGTCAACATTGGACTGATTAAGAGAATTAAATTAAAATATTCATACCCATAAATATTTTGGATTAGACGCTCTGCTATTACCAGCTCGCATACCCGGCATGGGGATTATGGGCAAACCTCTCAAGGATGGCTTATATCCAGCTGTGAACTTCGACAGGCTGATGATGAAAAATAGCTCAAAAAATATTGTGCATTACCAAAATCATAATTCATTCATATATTGCAATATTATATATTATATGCCAAACTTGTTATAATTTATCCGGGGTTCCTTGCGCAACAGTGTCGAAGCACTGGTTTATATTGTGTTAAGATAAAAGGGTAAGCAGATACACTATGATATACATTATAAAGCTTTCTAATTCACTCCTCAACTCAAGGCATTGTATTATCCTCAGGCGTAGCATAGTCTGTGAGTGGTTTTATAAAAACGTTTAGCTCTCTCTATGGGATGCAGAGAGCAATTAATATTTGATGACTTTCATGTTAGTACGTCATAAAACAATGTTTTAATTTTATGAGAGATTTATTATGCGTCATTATTACTATATAAAAGTAATCTATATCGTTCCACTCTTGGGCATAGGTATTCTCTCATAATAACAAGGGATGGGATCATGGTTTGATGCACTGACCAATAGCAAGTTGAAAATGTTCACACGTCTTAAAGGACATTAAGTGAACTATTAAGGTCCTTTGCGAAATGTCACGAATACTCGCAAAAAGAACAGTATATAGACCGCAAATCAAGATCTATACGACAAAAATTGCAAAGAAATTACATACATTCCAAAATCAAAACGTACAAGCATAATAATAACACGTTGTATACGCAGTATCTCATTGCGGAGTACGAGCAAACATCACGAACACATGGACGCCTTTCGACGCAACTTTTTGCTCATAAAGGCGCCGAACTACCCTCATCTGGCTATTGATTCACTGCGGATAATTGAGTACACGCGTGTCCCCCACCTCATTTGATTACAACGGAAAAAGCGACGAAAAATCGAGAGGATGCAGTAATCGGCCGTCGCTATAGCAACCGATATTAACAGGGGGGGAGCGCCGACCATGGTTTTGTTTTGCTAGGGACAGTCCCGGGGACTAATTAATGAGAATATATTTTGTATGATAAGTAATGATATTGTATTTATGTATGTACATGTTTCATTATATTCGAAATAGTATTTATGGAAAGCAGCACAATATGGTTTCCTTTATTTAATATGTTATTGTTACATTGGAATCAGTAAAAAATCTAAGCTGTTCTTGCCATGTTGTTACAACTTGGCTGTTGAAATATTGAAGATTGTTAGATAAAATTCCGACAAGGTTCATTAATCGTAATTTGTTATAGCAACTGGAATCTACAATTTTGTGAGTATTAGTGTAAATACGAATGTATTTAAGTTTTACTGTTTGTTTCTACTAAGAACACAATTGTTGGTGCCCCTGCTCTGAAATACGGGACACGGGATAAAAAGGAAACTTCGATAAGTTTTTCCCGCTATTTTATACAAATATTCAAATCCATATTTATTTTACTACCATTTTTCAGATACGCGGAAATGATAGCAGATGAATCAACGACGGAACATATGATGCGAATTTTGATAGGTGTACTTATTTTCACCTGCGCGTTTAGACCCGGAAACATCTTTAACGATTAGTTCAGATATTGGCAGCATAGATCAGCATTATTAGCATCTGGTATGATATGAGCGATGAATGTCTACGAAGCACGTCAATTTGTAACGCATTATTTGGCATTCGGTGCTCTCTGGCTACCCGGTATGGGACCTAGCGTGGTATCTATTAATAATAACGACATTAACTCTTCTATCGCCAATCTATTACCTTTTTCTGTCAACTGTTCTTTATTGCACATTGCAATTTTATATTAAATTTTTTATTCAGAGTATTATATTTTTCATTTGCGTTACGATTATGTGATTATATAAAAAAAATAAGCTCAACGTCACTATAAAGACTGTTATTAAGTAAAAGAGACTAATGAAGATATAATTGTTGAATAACCGGAACATATTATCTTTTTATCACATTTACGTAATGATGTCCGTTCATCGCGAAAATGTTGGTCACGTCACGTGTAACACATAAATAGATTCCGCGCATTATACGTCCGATTCCACACGCGCCCCTGCCTCCACATTTTTGTGCCGCGCTAAAAAGCCTAAAACCACCCTCAACCCAGTTTAAACAACCCCCTCTTCTCATGCAGATTAGCTAAAACTACGCATTTTTTACCCCACTCCAGCGGGGGTGCTTTTTTCTCATTTCGCCCTTCTCTAACTACCGAAATGTGTACCGTGGGAGGCTCGGGGGTTCGCCACGGAAAAGTTGAGTTTTAAATATGTCCGAAGGCTCGCATTAAAACGGTTTACGAAATACAAATCATTAGTGGCACCCTTTCTCGTTTGTCGTTCCGCGCCCTGAATATTTTTACGAGTTCTCTCTTTAATGTTACTCGGCTTAGAGGTATTTTGGGAACATTACATTTATGTAGTTCATGTGAGGCATCACTTTGTCTATCTAAATTGTTGAATGTCAAAGCGAAGCATAGAGTAAAGATACATGTGTTTCAGTCTCAGCAGCATTAAGAAGATTATTCTCTTCTTAAGAAACGACGCTCAAAGATCTCTATCAATTAATATTAACAATAAAAGCTTCCGTCATAAGTTTGGTCACAATCTCGTTCCTGAGTACCATAGTTGTGTTGTCTGTATTCTGTAATATTGGATACAAACATCTTAAAGGCGGTATGATTAATAATAAACCTAAGAGAAATGAAGTTGTTGGTCATTGTTCCGTTCCGTTCAATTACACTAAATAGAAATGACCATAGGGCTAAAACAAAATAGCTATGTTTATAGTAAAATTTGTGCATTAACGAAAATATACGGATGTACCAACATCTAGATGGGTTCTTTGGAGTATATAGTCCTAATGTATGTTAAATTTATTCTTCAGTGTTTGATTTAGATTTTGTTTTGCTTAGAAAATGTATACCTATATGTCCTTCTTGTGTTCAAACATCAGTGGATTAGATAGCACTGTGACACCCGGACATGATAATTGTGAGGCTGAGGTGCGTGAAGTAAGAGGCACGTATAATTTTATCAGCAACATTATCAAACCCCGGTCTGCCTTAAACAATGTGAGTTATAACCTCCGCATGAGCGGGTCGGAAGGGCGTTATTATTTCTCGATTTATTAGTTCAACCCGAAATCCCTCTAATTCCTACAGGAGCGCTATGTATGCGTTTTATTTCTAAAACGATTTTAGATAGGGGTCGGCACGGACAGCGGGATGATCCAATTTAGGAGCGGCAAGCGGATTATAATTTGAGTCCGTTTCACAATATGTAGTTAAAGTTCATTTAACTCGATAAGTTAAACTCAGAAAATTATTGATGAGTTAATTATATCTGCTACCTTATAGTACGTTTCACAGGTGTATTTATTATAGCTACTATTTAACGAGTATCTAAGTACTTCATACATACGTGTAATTTATTCCATAGAAAATGGATCACTTAAAGTTTTTGCTTTTAGTGGTATCTACCAAAATCATTATCGGGGATTGTTACGAGGCCGCGGTGCGATATGGACTGTTTTAATTAATCCATTCTATTTATAGCTTTGTTGTGTGTATGATTTTTGTTCATATTTGCCAATATATCAGATATTTATATCCGACGTGAAAGGAATAATAATTTTAGGCTGAAATTCATTGGTACATGTTTAATGCTGTAGCTAATTTATTTTACATGGATATCAAACAAGTGGTCTATTTCTACTTCATCTTGCCTATATACTGTACTTCGCAACTTTAGTGATGATAAACTCTCCTTGGTGATTGTGAAACGCGTGAGGTAATGCTTCATAATTTGATTAGGTTAGGTTAAGTTATTTCATTGAAACACTATTTACAGATAGAGAAACCCGCCTTTAATGTCATATTTACAAATGAAATGATTTGTTAGTAGATAGTAGTGTTACAGGTATTTAGTAATTACAATAGTTATATATTTGTCACCGTTATTGTTTGGAGGGAAGCATAAGTTCAGTTCAACGTAAATTTATATTCCCCAGGAACACTATTAGGTATGCACTAAAGCTTAACCAGTCTGCCTATCACATAAAACGTTTCACAAGCAGACGAATAAACGAAGTGATTTTGCTACCTTGCATAAACATAGAAAAATAGACTCAAGAAACTTGAAACATCATGAGTCAAAAACATAGTAGCTTTATGAATTGCCACATTGAATAAGTTCCACTTCTGCTAGATGACCCTTCACTAAGGGTTGTTCATTATTATGTAAGGGTGAAAATTTACTAGTACATTCAGCTTAAAATATGAAGTTTAGCAATAACGTGTGCAGTTATCATGGCTTGTATAGTATGATTTACGTATCTGTTTACTATTTCATGTGCTAAAGAATGGAAGTTCAGTCTTTTTAAGTTTCATTTTCAAAATCGCTTCCGCTCGTTGTTTGCGTCATGTTCGTGTGGCTCAATATGTTGGAGCCGATGTCGCCCCGAGGCATCGTTACAAGCCTCGATAATGTTTTTTTCGACATTGCTCCACCGACGATCTATCGTAAGTGAATACACGAGCACAAGAGGGGGCTGTGTTGTTGCAGAATAAAATGATAATCGTAGAATGTAGAGTTCTTCGAGGAAAAATAACCAGAAAATATCTAGTGATTTCATATTCACGCGAGCAACAAGTGATCTTGGCAGAATAAATGTACCAAGGAGATAATACGTCGGGTACGAAATGACTTTGGAAAATCTACCGAATATTTCGATTATTTTCAATATATCTATATTTTCAGATGTTTGCGCTATGTATATTTTCATAATTAGATATTTTGATAGTGTTGTCGTGATAATTGTACCTCGATTTTTCTTATAAACAAACATATAGAACTTCCTCGTGAACTTATTATATGAACGCAACACTATGTGATTCCCTTGTTATTGTTAAATTGTGCAGACTATCAGTCTCCATTTCTACCAAAAAGCCACGAAAGCGTACCAGTGAACACACGTAATTTATAATAAAAAAGTACGAGCATATTTCCAGTTATATCAAAAGTTACACTAAATTCAGAGAATTACATACGGGAGTTATAAAACTGATTATTACCAAAGGTCCGCAAGGTTGAACAACTGTATAAAATGTTTAGCCCAACACATAATGAGTGGGCACGAGTATATGTTTATGTAAATAGAAGACGATACATATAAAGTAGGGAGGCAGAGGCCTAACTTTTCACTTTAAAGGGGTTTTTTCGATGGACCGGCGAGGGGGTCCCCCAGGGAGAGAGGGAGGGTCCGCGGTCGCCCGAACAAATACGTGAAAGTACGGACAGCGCTAATTCGATTCTCTACATTATAAAACTCCACATTATATATGTATGTTTCGCTCGCTCTATCTCTTTTGTAGAGTACTGTGTGCTGGTTCCCGTATTTGTGAATTAAGTTTCATTTTAATTCTCTGTTTATTTATGTAATTAAGTGGCTATAAAAGCTGAAGCGTTTGTAGTGTGGCGCGGTGGTGTTTTCAAAACGATGCGTCTAGTCTAACAGTGATGACTAAGGACTAAATTAAATGACCCCTTATAGTTTAATAAGTTTTTGTATTTGGGGGTATATTTCCCACCACATATTTTATTAACCATTAAAAACTAAGTAGAGATGGCTTGAAGTGCTAAGTAAAAGGGTTCGTCGTCGTATCCCTGTATAAATGTAGCCATATTGCACGAATTCTATTTTTAACTTTTATTATATTAACGTTAAATAGTCCTAAATAAAGAGCACCAGAGGATGAACTAGCTTGATGTCGGGATAGTTCGTTTTAAATTTATTTTCACCAAATGTTTCCAGGCATCCATGGTGTTGGTTTGACTATAGGAACTAGTGTAACTGTGACAAGATATCTAGTGACTGTTTTCCATTATTGTAATTATGTTGAAACGAGCAGGCAGCAGGCACAAATGATTATTGTCGCCGTATATCTGACGCCCTGAACAGGATTTCAGGAATGTATATATTAATGTTAATTAATATGATGATATTAGATAGCCATCAATATTTAGAGTATTGTTAGATATACGCTCGTAATCAGCGCAACTGCTCCCAGTATTGAAATTTCTACATCCAACGGTCTCTTCCTGTCTTCCACACCATCGGACCATCTGTTTGGAGGATGAGCTGAGCTCCTTATAAGAAAATTGCTAGATCTGTCTTCATCAGCATTAAAATTATAAGTATTCTTGTTAGATTTTTAGTGACATTTGTCTTAATATTGGTATGTATTATATGAGACTATGAGTGCAGTATTGCTGTGTCTGTGCTGTTCGAAATTCGTCTCAGATGGGTGCTCTTGACTGGATATTGAGCCAGGGACATAAGAATGATCAGTGATATGTCCTATTTGGATGTAGGTTGTTTAAAATGATACCTTTATACGTATCCAGATTTTATAGGCTAATTGCGCAATGTTTTGTTTTTATATTTACTATGTTTTAAATATCATTAATCGAGCCGTTCGCTGTTCTATAATTGAACACAGATCTTATTTCAGTATAAGTAGACTCAGGCTATGTTAATACCGCCATAGCAAGTAATCACTTCTAAACTGAAAATTTTCATTTCATAGTTATGGATATAATGAAATCATGATACAAATCTAAGATTTTCACTTATTTTACATCTATTTACAATACTAATCTTAATCTTTTATATAAATATCTAGTTAGACATAAATGATTTGGTCTACATGCTATTAGATCACGTCGTACACCCTACATCCTACTTTAGGGTTACTTAGCCACAAGGCGTTAATTAGAGCCCTTCGAAGCTCATCTTTTACTGCTGAACAATTCTAACCAACTGTTATCCCATCTGTTTTTCAGACAATACAATAATATAAATTTTCACGAAGGGTGTTAAAAAGTGCAATATTAACAAAACGCGTGATCAATTGTCAGAAAACCCTACTCAAGTTATAGTAATAATAAGAGAATTATATTTATACTAAGGTCCGATCATACATAGTAACATTATGTACATTTATACATATATATATGTAAAATAACACATTACACGCAATTGCATATTAAGTTATTGAGCATTACAACATATCAAGAATTATGTCGTTACATTTTTTATGTTACGTGAACAAGAAAATTTCTTTCAAGTAATGCTTATTTTTTCACTGTAGCCGTTCGGAGAGTAATGAGGAAACCGGTCCCGGCTAGCCCCGAAATCAATCCTTGAACAACACAGGTGCGCCGGGACACAGCATTGCGCTATCAATGTGTGCGGCATACTTATATACAGATTGTATCAATATATCGATTCTCTTGCTAACACCCTTTTTATAACTATTCCTTTTTCCTTAAGACATATGTGCATTCAACTTTTATGTAACGATTTTTCCATATCAATTATATTATTTAATGTTATATTTAACTCTTCTTATGTAATAATTTTACTATGTTCGATCTGAATTTTATTTGTTCTTCATTATTGCATCCGTATAAGACAATTATTAAAACATTAGATTATAACTCGGTAATGTACCATATATCTAATAGTAATAAACTTAAACATTGGTATTTAATTTAACATTAAACATATTTTTAAAAAGTCTTATCTAGATAATAAGAACTTGTGCATTATTAAGGCTATATTTTAATATAATCACGATTCTGTGTCTTGTGGAGACATGTAGTTTACACCTTACATGATTATTTTAATTGTACTAAGTTATTATTTCATCACCCCATGTGCCTGACATGGTAAGCAGAGAGCATTGAGTGTCCATTACACCTGTTTACAGACCGGACGTACATTTCCTGCATACATCAGTATATTCATACATAAACGCCGATTTTGGATAACTTAATGAAATACAAATTTAGAATGTTATTGATTGATCACTGTAGCTGTAATAATTATAAAATAACAAAAATAACAATTTTCCTGTTGGCAACATTGCCGATAATCTAAAAAACGTAACATCACGCCTGTAATCCCCGAAGAGGTAGGCATAGGAGTGTAGAACACTCCCACGTTTCACCAGT
>DWDU01001066.1:0-15716 GCA_018245575.1 Jemadia suekentonmiller
TCAGATACTGGCCGATGGGGGAGTCAAAAGTCTCCGAAACCGGCGATATATTTGGCACTCGGTGCTCTCTGCCTACCACGTGAGCTACCTGGCGTAAAAATACGTTTGTTATAATATGAATTACGTCCACGGTATATATTACAACAGCCCCAGTAAAAAAACTAAACTAAAATTCCTAGTACCTACTCTAGTTAAAGTTTTAGTTAAAGTTCAAAATTTGCAATGGAAATACATCTACCCACTTGCGAAACGTTTATATAAGAACCAAACAATTGTTCGCAAATTTCAACTTTTGATTACTTGTTTCCAGTTACTGAAGCCATATAAATAAGAGTTGAAATGAGGGAGTTAGAACAAAAGTACCAGCTAAATCCGTCTCCGAACTTTTACGACTCGACATTACCTGTTTACGTAAAAGATTTTGAAACCCCTTAACCGCTTAGCCGCGTGACTGGCAACTGGCGCTCCAGTTGCCGTGACGCTTTGTCCCGTGACACGTGACACGTGACGCGAATATAATAGACGCGATAACACAATGTTTGAGTTTTCAAACAACGCTTTAAAGCGCCTCGTGGCGTTTGCTGTTGTTGTGTTGTTTTACGCAACCATTTTTGTTATATTTTCTTATCTGCCTCAAGCTCCACAATTTCCTCGGCATGCACACTAATTACAACGCACTCACACTGACGTTCACATTTACATACGTAACTAAGCACGCACACACGCAAATCCACATACGCGCGGACACAAGCATGTATACACAGCGAAACGCGCGGACACAAGCATGTATACACAGCGAAACGCGCAGACACAAGCATGTATACACAGCGAAACGCGCGTACACAAGCATGTATACACAGCGAAACGCGCAGTACGATTTTGGCTACTAATGTTTTATCGCATTTGATTCGCTATATCGCAAATAATGAGTAAGGAACATAATGGTTAAATTGTAAACTAAGTAAGATAAGACATCAGATGTTTTTTTTATATAGTTAAATGCTCCATAACAATGATATTTATATCCGTTTCAAGCCTAGAACTTTTTCGAAATCCCATTTATACTACTTGTGTAATAAATAGTACCTACAAATAGTTCTTGAAATAATATTAAGAATGTAGCTTCCCCCCAAGAAGCTTATATATTTCCAACATTTTCTGTTATCCGTGTTCAACACGTTTAACAATATAACGACGGCGGTTGCTAAGTGCTAATTTAGTTGCGGAGTTTCGGGCCAAAGTTATGTCACGTGTCTTGTCTCATCAACTAGTTTCCTCTCAGAGGTAAGGCAATAGTCTACCAGGTAGTGAGAGTGGGTTATCAAACACAGGCCTATTGCATATTTCTTCACGATATTGCTTTCCCCTATCGATATGTCTTTAATAAAACTTTTTTCTACTCTTACTGTTATTAAATATTTCATTAAATATAATTTAATTTTTAAAATGTTAGTGTATTAATAAAATTATACAATTCTCAACATTATTTTAAAACCTACAGATACAAGTAAAAGTAGCATACAATACTATTCATTATAAAACCTTCAATAAAACATACGACGTAAGTATCGATGAGTTACTAACACTTTCTCCATATTCTCACGTGACATGAATATAAAACTGTATACACATTTCTGACATTACGATTTTTGAAAACAAGAGTGAAATTGAGTATGCGCGCAGAGTTTATTCGTAGATTAGGGCTTTCTACAGTGAGTTTTCTACTTTATTCCAACATCTAATATGTGAACAGCATACCGTTTGGCTATCTATGACAATTTTGGTATTCCTTAAATGTAACAAAACACTGGATTGTGTGCAAGTGTAACCGATGTTATGACGCATTAGTTAATGTTTGCGTAATCGTTATATATCTATTAGACGACAATTCATATAACAAGAATTATGTAGTTCGCATGTATTCCTAATACATGTATGAATGGAATTCCCTTGGCTGCCTTAGCACTGTCCTTTTATATGGTTTGATGTCAGGAACTACATCAAGTACTTTGAGATAGTTACTATTCGCTAATACCTTGTGTGTTGAGGAAGATATAAGTTTAAGGATATACATAAATCTATAATGAAATCAAGCTTTTATATGTACCTATACATTTTACATACACATGTTGTGCATTTATCTTTGTATCGTATATTTTGTGAAACAAACAACTTATCTGTTGTTAATTTCAGTTATGTTCGAAGTTTCTTTGCAATTTTGTTTATCTCGTTTTGAGGGATGGGGTCATGCCATCGAGGCGCTAACGAGAACACCAACGACATGACGAGAGTGAGATAAAAATTTGACAGTATATTCTTTGTAAAATAACATTAGTATTGTACCTGCTTCGTAGGTCAAGCGCTTTTGAGCGCCACTCCGGACCGAGAGGTCCTTGGTTCAAATCTCCAGTAGGGTACTATTGCATTTTTCTAAATACAATTTCTAGTTATATTTTCTAGTAATGACTCGGAGTTTGGATTTCAGCTTGGTGCATAACAACAGGCTAACTTCCTATCCCATATTGGAAGGTATACGTAACGTATCAATAGGCTTACCACCTATTCCACAGTGGGACGTAAACGTAACTGGTGAAACGTGCTAGTGTACTAAACTCCTCTGCCTACCTCTTCGGGATAATAGGCGTGATGTTATGTTACGTATATTTATCCCCATGTTATAATTGGAAACCCTACGCCGGCGACGTAGTGTGTCGGCTATCGCGATAATCACCTCAAATTAGGGTAAAGGTACCTGTTGCCGCCCATGGCGTGTCACACCTTTATTAATGTAATTCGCCATTTTGAATCTACGAGTGTGTACACGTAATAACTGTGTCAGATGACACGGACGCGCCATAAAACGTTGCTGGACAGGAAATGTTCTATTTAGAAACATTTATGTTTGAAGATTTGTTGCTAAGGAAAAAAAATATAAGGTTTCCTTTATATTTTTTACACGTTGGCATTACACGAAACAGTAATACCAACGTGGGTTTGTGTTGGACTTTATGTTGTAGAATCATAACAAAAAAAAACGAAATTTCAAGAAAAAATATCGGTTTCTTTTTCTAATCTAAAGTAGGTACGTTATATTTTATATATCGTATTTCAATTATATGTACGGTTAATTTGATTTTTATACAATTGCCGTATATTTTGAAGTGAATTGGAACATGAAAAAACATTTAAGCAATGTTTAATTAACATGCTTATTATTGATACTGTGCCCAAAATACTGATGTGAGTTAAAAATTAATATACATGAAGAGACTTTTCAGTTGAGTTCATTTTATGGGACGCATTGGCGCTTCTTAGGAGAGGCCTATGTTTAGTACTGACATCGGCTGATGATTATAAAATAAAGCGAATTGGTATGAAACATTTTAATTACATTTAAGTGTTCCATTAATATCTTTCAGTAAGGCATCAATAATAACAAAGACATTCGAAACGAATACGACTTCACTTTTCATGTTAAACTGTGAAGGATATCATAAACATACATTTCCCATTTTTCTCTCACACTTTTAGTTACGTCACAGTGATAATATTAGGAATAAAAATATTTATTTTGCGTGATCCGTTTCCGTGGAACCAATAGCGTGTGGTTCTTCGGGATTTTTTAATATTCTCAACAATAGTACTATGTACTATTTGTTACTATGTACTATGTTGCCCGATACATGACAATAGGCTCACCACCTATTCCATAGTGGGACGTAAACGTAACTGGTGAAACGTGGGAGTGTTCTACACTCTTCTGCCTACCTCTTCGGGGATTACAGGTGTGATGTTACTTTTTTTTTATGATATTTACATTTTACTTTTTGTACAGATAAAGGATACTTCTTCTCCTGGCGGGACCCGGCTCTCAGAGGAGTGGAAGAGGACTGGCTGAGCGCGAGAAACTACTGCCGTCAGAGATGCATGGACCTGGTGTCGCTGGAGACCAGCGACGAGAACGAGTGGGTGAAAGCTCGTATCGTGCAGGACAAGGTTAGAATCATACCACTACTAAACCATTTTCTCCTACTTCGAATCGGCAGCTGATCTTGTTAGTTGGCTTTGAGACCGTTGTGTGATCAGTCATCGTGGTGAAAATATTAGTCGCAATGTCCAGACTGCGCTAGGCAGTACGAGTATGTGTTTGGAAGGCTCCTTTCATACACCCTACTAGTAAAGTATAAAACTATACTACTAAACTACATAACCATACTACTAATGCATAAACGCATATATCAGATGCGACAAGGCGGGAAACAATCGCTCCAAGTAATCATGAAAAAGACGGCTCAACCAAAAATGCTAACAGGATTGCGTCAATCACGACCACAGAAATAGGATAAGTCTCGTCACTTCGTCCTTCAGCAACACCTCAGCAACAGAACAACAAACTATTTTTCTGAGTGCATATGGCCCTAATCCCTTCAAGTAACCAGAAATTTTCACTAGCTATTTAATATAGCATCACCAACATTTGTTGATCAACTCGCAAATGACCAACATGCCAAACCTTAGCAGTTCTTCTTCTGAAACGAGCCCGTGTCCAACGGCGGAAAGATAAACGGGTAGTTGATAATAACTATTAAATTCAAATATGTCAATTTACAATTTTAAAACTCGTAAATTCTCCGAACTACCACATCTAACGATTTCCTGCCGCGCGACGTGCATAACTATGCGTGAACATTACGCAAGGTGACTGCTTAGAACGTTCTCAGTCGAGAATGAGATGTCACATGAGGCAAAAATCTTCACGTGTCACTAACAATGACGCTCCACCCTTGACCTATATGACTGGCCAATGCATCGGACCTACTCTCGTAAATTAGCAATGCGCACACGTGCCTCGAGTGTTGAACGCCTGCCTCGTCACCCAACGGAACGGTGGAGTGAAACCAGACATTTGTCGTAAGGTACCAAACTGTACAAATAGAAAAAAGAAAAGAAAGTAGAACGTTCATTGAAGCGGTGTATAGCGAATCCGAAGCCGTGCTTGCTTTATAACTAACCACCGAAACCGTGAAATGGCGGCAAACGTTGACAGCTTTCAATTGCAACTAAACTATAGGTCGTCACAGACTATGGTACAATATTAATGATATAACATCACGCCTGTAATTCCATAAGAGGTAGGCAGCCGAGTGTAGTACACTCCCACGTTTCACGCGTTTATAAATACGCAATAATTATATGATAACATGTTTTCTATAGAAACGTTCAAATGCACGCACACATATATATTCGTAGTTGTACTATATATATACTTCTTACACCATCAAATATATAAACAGATGTAGCAAGACATATCGCAGTATAGCAAAACATATTATTGCACATAATGGTTGAAAAATAAACATCATTGCATAGCTACCATACGTGGAATACATATATATAATAGCGTTGTATATTAGTATATATTATATCTCCAACTGTGACTACCTTTACACTTCACTGGAGATAGAACAATATGTTTTTCCCTTTTTCTAATTTCGCTAATTACTAACGGCTGTGGAAAAGTTTCGCTTTGTGGAAACTCTATTATGTGTGATATCTCGGCTAACGTAGCTATGACAATATCGGATCGATTCAGTCCATATCGCAATTACTTACAAGACTACAAGCAAGTGCTTACCTGCAGTTCTAATTTTACTAAGATATTACAGCGTTTTTGTCCAGTAGAAAAAAGTCTACATTGTTAATTTGATCAGCTTGTTGGTTTAGTGGTTTAGACCATGTCTGCTGAAACAGGGGTCGCGGATTTAATATCCATAATAAGTAATATTATTGTGATAAACACAAGAATTTGTTCTGTTTGAATGTAAAATTGTGCATGTATTTAAAATTTTTAGTATTTATAGATAACCATTGGCCAGTTATTATGGCACAGATTATAATAATGTAGATGATTGTATATATCATAATTAATTAATTATTATTTGTTTATAACATTTAATTAATAAACACTAATAATAATGATAATAACAATAATAATATTTAAATCCATTCATAAACGTTACATTTAATAAATAAAAATCTTTTATTAATATCATTCTATAAAATAGTTAAGAAAATGCTAATTATTTGTTTGAAAATATCAATTCTATGTTCTGTAGTTTTATTACTGTTATATCGTCGTGTTAGATTTCTTACGGGGTAAGCAGAGAGCATCGAATGCGAAATATCTCTACGTTTACATATCTGCCGTGCCTCTTCTGCATTGATCGCATTTTACATACCTAAAGAATTATTATATTATATTGTGCATCATATTAGTACTACTAGTGACATACGGCACGACAAATATTTAATTTTATACATACATCTGTCCGGCTACACAACCGTCAAGAGTATTTTGAATTATTCACTAATACAATTTACTTTCATGTTAAACAGCCTGTTTGCATTCTGCCTCGGTACTGGAAAGTGAATACGAAATATCCTATTGACCTAATGCCGAACTGGCCGAGTTTTGTTCAAAATAAACCTATTGTGGTTTATGCAAATGTAATGCGGTGCCTAAAATGTTATTATGTACACCCGGCGTCAGCGAGTACAGAATGCCGAACAACACGCCTTACAGACCTAACCTGCTTTTAGCAAATTCATCAAAACATTTTGATTGTATGTAATCTATAATGTTTATTATCCTTTAGGTTAAATACATCTGGACGTCGGGCCGCCTCTGTGACTTCAAGGGTTGCAACCGTCCGGACTTACTTCCCAACGAAATTAACGGCTGGTTCTGGACCGCGGAGCTGCAAAAGCTCGCCCCCACCACCAACCGCCAGCAGGACGACTGGTCCGAGGGTGGAGGCATCGGAAAACCACAGCCGGATAATAGGGTAAGGCTTCATTCTATAATCGAAACAGTCTCGCATTCCACTTTTGAAAAGATTAATAAATGCAGTAGTCGTATCATGATTCCGTTCCAGTCAGATACAATCATTAAAACTTAAATCCAAAACCAAATACTTTGGAGGTCCAAAAAATTTATATAATGGTAATGTCTTAATCATTTGGCTAAGTAAGTGAACAATAAAGGACATTAAGCAATCGTGAAATTACCAAACCCGTCATACAATAACATGACGTAAGCACACATAATTCCCAAACAGTAAAGTGTTAGGTAATATTTGATAGCGTCACCAACAAGACATCCTCACGGCGGAACTCGACTCATGCGGTGAAAGCGAAAGCGGTTTGAATATTTATGGACCGGCGAAATATTCGCCAAAGGGCGTACCCGCATGCCCGCATCCAGCCCACTTTCTACAAACAGCGCGCGCACAACAAAAGCTCATCGATATTCGTTGCGCGTCGCCGCCATATTGTTCGCGCGTCACTTTCGCCGTGCGGACAAACTGGTGGATCCAGACCATACGCCAACAGCCACGTGATGTGCACCTGCCCGCTGTGGTCTCCATCCACACCCCCTAACCGCATCACAGGATTTCAACACTATAAGGCGCGGTGAAGCGATCGTTGCATAATCAATATTTCACAATCAACATGTTGACAATGTATTTGCATCACTGATGCTTATTACCTATATTATGTTGCTGGATTTTGATGACTTTGGTTCTAATTTGGTATCTAAAATGACATGGACTGGATACGTCATTGTAATATTTAATCCTTTTTTTATGGTACCAGAGTTACATGCAATATATCTGATGTTACATGATTTCTGTATCCTATTAAAGTATTAGTCCGTGTCGGGGTGGAATAAGAATACATTCCCTGACCGGGTATGAACATGCCGGGGTACAGGTATCCTAAGAGGCGACTAAACCCGGCGCTGGCAGACCGCGGTATGGCAGTCTGTCTAGGTAGAGCTAAACGTCCTGGCAGCGGCGTAGACGGTTCGAGAAGCTGTGCCCTGCGATCTCCAACCCGCATTAACTGCATAGGAAATATGAGCATAGCACCTCTGGGGAGGGCTATGTCCAGCAATGGACTGCAATAGGCTGATGATGATGGTTAAAATATTGCAATTCTTGAGGACTAAATTATTGTGAATTAAATTAGCCTTATGTTACTTTTAGGAAGAAGCTTACCGCATGTCAATCTACTACACCCTTCAAACAGAAACAGCAACATAACAGATATAAATCGAATACCATAAACTTAATGCTGGAAATCTATAGTTAAAATAAACAATTACGAGGTTCTAAATAAAAAAGATCAGTCCAGCCAACTGGCGAATCGGTCATCTTTGCCAGTACACACAATTCCAGACACTAACTACTACTACTACTGGAATTTGTAATGAAATTGTTTACTATTTTATTATTCCCTTTCAGGAGTTACACCAGGGCGGCGCTGCTGAGCACTGCGTGGCGATTTTGAACAATTTCTACAACGACGGCGTCCACTGGCACGACGTGGCCTGCCACCACCGCAAGCCTTTCGTTTGCGAGGAAAACGACGCCCTCCTCAAATACGTGCGCTACACCAATCCCAACTTGAGAGTTTGAACTATTTGATCCGTCCAGTAACTTAGATCATGTGAAATTCAAAAATGCAATGTTGTAAATCACGTAAAATTCAAATGGCAATATTGTCGACGGAGCACTAAAATTTTAAATGGATACACGAGACCAAAAATTAATCGTTTAGACTTAAAAGTATGTGACGTCATCAGCCGTAGTAAAAGAACATTCCCGACTTAGCTTTACGTTGCTCTAACTTATACCTCATTATATTTATTACTGTATTTAACTTAAGTGGTCAATCAAGGCAGCTCGAGTGTTGTATTATAATTATTTGATATCTGTCAATAAAGACTGCTATAAAACATGATGCTTTTCTTTCATTTTTCCAAAATTAGTTCATTTAACAGCCTGTAGGGGCGTTGTACAATTTCAATAAAAATTTCAACGTTTACGATACAATTACGAATATTTACTCGCTAGTGATTCGTGTTGAGGCTACTGATCACTGAAATAATACCTCAATAATAATAACTCAATAAACAAAATTTATTATACCTGTTAGAAAACACTCAAAGTAACATGAAAAGTGATCCAAATTTAGGTTTTACTGCTTTCAGGCATATCATTTTAAATATATACCTAATTTATACTTTATTTTAAAACATCCTCAATAAATTGTCTATATAACTTTTACACACATTTTCAAATATATGAAATACGGATTAGATAGATCCTAATCTAATACATTACAATTCCTTTAGAATTTATTGATATTATACAACAAGATAAAACATGATATGCATGATTCATGAATGTGGTATACACCTACGCTTGGGCATACGAACAGTAGTGGATCCAGTCCAAGATATTTAAGCCGCGCCGAACATTATCTGTCCACCGATAACAAATATTGATACTTGATATCAACGTTAAATATCTTGTTATGACTTTCTCGTCCGGAAAAATTCCAGAAAAAAATGTATATCTACTTTGTTCTTCGTGTTTACCTTCAACCATTCAAAATCCTGGATTATCCTGACCAGTCTTATTCAATCCGAGTTAGTAGCATATCGTGTGTAAGTCGGCAGGGTCGGATTTAGAGAGTAGGTGGGGCTACTAACCCAGGGCCTCCACAGGATAGGGGCCCAGTCAGTGGTCACATTTACAAGAACCAGACTTATTTCTTTCCTTCAAATATGTATCACTTAATTGACCAATAAAACAACGAATTGACAACAATACATATTTAATTTATATAAACCAATAAAAAAATACAAGGTTTAGTACTTCATTCAGTTCTAGAAGGTATACTCAGTCGGAATTTGTATTTAAATGCATTCGACGGCACTTTCTTGATCATCATGAACCAAAGGCATATGTTGCAGAAGTAAATTAGTGTTAGCAACATCGTTATGTGCATTAGGTGATACAGACGCAAAAAACTTAACCTCAGACCAACACTGAAACAATTAATCATCTTAAGTAAAACATAAAATTATCTATGACTTCTTTATTTTCACATACCAACGTATAACTCCTGCCTTAAACTTTTACTAAATGCTAAACGGGCTGGAATGCCTAAACATATGTGATACAAGCTTTTCTAATCATTAATTACAGAATCAAAAACAGTTTAAATTTACAGGTAATAGTTTAGTCAGTTAGAACTGCAGCCAAGTCCACTAAATAGGTTCATAATCAACAATGATAAACAACATCATCAACAATCAATTACTAACCAAACCAAACTAAAGTTGAGCAATGATGGTAACTAAGCTCAGTAATGTTGCAGTGCAATTATTGCCTTGTATGTCATCATCAGCTGACCTAAGTCCACTGCTGGACATAAAACTCCCCTGCCCATAATCCCCATGCTGGGGATGCAGGAGAATTATTATGATTTACCCGCAATCCCCCACATGGACAGCATGCATTTGTTTTGTATGTGTAGACATTATTTTAATGAGTTTTATAGCCATTCTGCCTTCTTAAAGTATAGACCTGATTACAGATCACATTGTAATGAAATGACTAACTTAAAAATTTTATTTTTAACATAACATAAAAAACATTAAATCACACCTGTAATCCCCAAGGGGTAGGCAGAGGAATGTAGAACACTCCCATGTTTTAACCAATTACGTTTATGTCCCACTATATAACACTAGTAGGTGGTGATCCTGTTGCCATACACTGAGAATATATCGAGACTCTAAGGCACTATTAGAAAATGTAAATTAGGAATGATGCAGGAATTGAACCCAGAACCTCCTGACCAGCAGTTGCCTTGCAATATACATGACCAACAATGCAGTTGTATTTTTAGATTTACAATAAAGTTATGCATGAAAACTAGTTACATGAATGGACAGGTTAGTTAGTGGTTTTTAATTAAAAAACATACTCCTGATTAGCAAAATCTTCTATGTCCAAAATCAAAGAATCATCAGATATACGAGAATCTGGCAGTATGGTGAAGTCTTTGTCAAATTGTTCCTGTAGACTACATATCCGTTCCATAATAAACAACAAAAGTATCGCCCAAAAGTATTCAAATTCAAACACCATCTCATTCATTTTTTCCCTTCGACCATAATAATGTGGTAGCCGAATTTTGTTTTCACAGGTGGGTTTGTATACACAGGATTGTTAACTGATGATATCGGCAAGGCGAAAGCTGCATCCTGGAAAGGGCCAACCATGGATCCCCGGGTCATCCAACCTAGATCCCCGCCTTGCCTTGCTTTATCTTCACTGTACGCTGCGGCTACATCAGGAAACTTCTGTCCCGCTTTCAATTTCTCTAACGCCTCCAGACACTTTGACTGTTTCTCACACAAAATGTGACGTACTTTGACAGCCGTTCCACCTTTTTTCTCTTTTGGTGCAGCTGGCTGTTCTAAATTTAAAAAATGATATCAAAATAATAACTGACTCTTGTATTAATACTCAAACGCATTCTTATTATAATGGTGATTTTGTACAATTGGTTGCGATATAAAATTAAATATAACTAAGAAATTCCTGAAATGTTCCAAAAAATATTACAGGTTTTGATTTTCATTAAAACTAACCTTTTGGACCGCTTTTAGAGCTTCCTTGTTTCGTCGATTTTTCTTGTGCCTTATTAGGTGGCATTGCGACTCTAAATGAAAATTACCAAAGACGTATGTATATGAGTATTTAATATTTCTCCAGTAATCCGTATTCGTATATAAATTATGGATAACAAATTGACATTACATTAAAAGTATGTAAAATTTAGACTACCACCAAATACGCAAAAGTAAACTTTACTCCCTTACTTTAAGAACTAGATCGACATACCCCATTTGAGAATGATAAGTTCACAGTTCAGAAATCAAATGTTTTTCAGTTCACAATGTTTATCAAGATTGCCAGTAAAAACATTACAACACTTTTAGAAAATGTATTTCAATGTTTTATATAATTATTGTACACTCATTATAACTTTAACTAATTAAAAACATTTAAAATAGTTTTTTTCATTCATAGTCAACTTAATAGTTACTTGTATGTTGCTAATGCGGTGGATCAAATTGCCAAGCTTTACGTTTTTTAGGTATTCTTTAAAAATACATCAGACAGCGTAGCAATCAAAATTAAACGTCAGATTTATTGTTTATTTGAGAATTGGCGAAATTACAGTCTCTATATGAATTTTCTTTTGTAGATTAGCTACCATCAGTTCAAGTTAGAGTAATCATGATTTCTTTAAGTAGGCTTTAAATGAAAGGTGAGTGAAGAGGGGTAGTAGTAGATGACGTGAGTGCAGTACTGTATCCGGAGTCAGCGATTCCTTTTCTTATGTTGATTTGTGAATTCAGATAAATATCCTTATCCCGCCACAATGGGGATAATGTATGAGAAGCGTCCTCTAAAGAGGCCACGGTTAGGGCCCCCCGACGTATACCCACAGGAGCCACGTCAGAAAGAAGACGAGTTGACATCCACTAACGTGAAGCAAGGTTTTTCGACCACACCACAATCCAGCGATGAATTTGGCACTGCACGAAACTTCAATTATTCCGCTTCGAAGGTGTGACACATTCATATTACTAGTTTTTTTCGAGTATTTCAAATTTATGGCCCAATTATTAAAATTCCAGCCTTCCACACTGGAGGCTTAGCTACCACATCCCTGATACTCATCATTCACTTTACGAAGTTTCATATCAATGTAACTAAGTCTCCAGCAATGGTGACAGAAAACATGATGTATTCTGCATGCCTGAGTCCTTTCTAGAATGTTCTTGAATGTGTGTGGACTCCGCCAATAACTTCAAGCCTTAGTATCGTGGGAAAGAATTTACATACTGAAATTAATGGTTATTAATTGATAATGATAAGAATAACTTGTACCTATAATATATAATTAAGAGTTTTTATGAAATCCTTGATACTTCATTCCTGGTGAAGATAGAATATTAGACAATTTTATATCAATAGCTTTCATACTGTTACTATGTTAAATGAAAAAAAATGTTGTTTTCATATCCACATATTCATTTTCAAATGAATTTAATTTATTCATGAGACATTTTTATTTAGTTATTTTTTTACTTTAATTAAAAGGGATTAACCAATTACATTAATTAAAGACGACACTATCATACATCACACTTGCAGAACCTCAGATATGCCAAAAAAATAACCGTCCTTTCATACACAAACAAATCAAATTCAGGGTGTCTGTCAAGGAATGTGTTAAGTGTGGTCAGGACTCAGAGGAGTGGCGAGTTGGCATTGCGAGACTGTGTGCAACATGAATTTTAAATAAGATTACTGAACTGTTCAACATATACAATATAATGAATAAATTTGTGATGAAACTAAGCCCAATTGCAAATATGTATATGTCACTAGAGTACAAAGTGAGTAATATCCTTTACCTGCTAACTCACATTCAGCCAGTGTGGCCTCAACCTTTATCCTGTATAGTGGCGAAGACAATATACTTGACAATGATGTGTTGTCGAATAAAGAAATGTACAGTGACCTTATAAATGAATATATTGTCATAAATCATCTAGTCGTTCTATACACACACCCAGATACTAAACCGCTACTGAAAATTTAAAGTTAGAAATATCCAAAAATATATAATGTGGGAATCTAACCCAGAACTCTTGGTCATGTCTTACTTCAACTAATGTGGCAGGTAGAAATTAATATATAAGTGAAATTTTTATATAACAGGGTCAGAAATTAATAGTTCAGCTGTGATTTTAATATTTATGCACAGCATTGTAGAACATTAATCCAAAGACCCACATTTATGCAAATAAAATATTATTATTATTATCACAAAACTGAATAATGGTGTTTTATGTTTTTTCAGATTGGACAATTTTTTTCTGGTATATTGTCCAAAAAAGAGGAGCTAAACACACTGCCAGACTGTGGCAGGAAGCGTCAACAAGTGAATCCTAAAGATAACTTCTGGCCAGCAACGGCTCGCACTAAAGCGCAAATTGAAGCTTGGTTCAAGGACTTAGCAGGTTGTGACAAAAAAAAATACACCATATTTAATATTAAGAGAGCTTGTAAAAACAGCCTTTTTATTTTTTCTCTGGCAAATTAGCCACTTGATTGTATGTGGCAACCATTGACTATGGGCATTTCCAACACCCAAGGAGACTATTTATTTCTATTTGAACTGAACAGAATGGTCTACCCAATGATTATTATGTTTCGATATTACTAAATTTATAAGTCACTATAGGGTTGGTTGAGTGGTTGCAACCTTGACTGCTGATCGAAATATAAGTTTTAATTTTACAGGGAGTAAACCTTTAGCACAACTCGCAAAAAAAGCCCCGAACTTTAATAAAAAGGAGGAGATATTCACAACACTGACTGAGTTTCAAGTGACAATGCCGAGAGCGGCATGGTTCATTAAGCTAAGCTCCGCCTACACTGTGGCAGTTTCTGAGGCCAAGATAAAGAAAAGACAGCTTCCAGATCCCACTACAGGTAAATATGTTAAGTTTAATATCAGTGATAGACAATGTAGGCTGATTAAAGGAGGTTTATGAATTTTTAGACACTGACTCACTATAGATCTTTACGTTGAAATAAAAGGTTAACTTCAGATATACATACTTTTATGCAAAGTAATTATTGTCATACAACATTGTAAAAATATAAAACCAATTTTATTCATATTATAGATGCAAATTAACTGTTTTCTTGTTATATGTATACCCAACTAAGAATTAAACCGTCTAGACTCACATCTGCTTATTGGGGTGGCCCGACTAGTTTCGGAACTATACGAGGTCCTTCCTCATGAGCTCCCGCCGATTGTAGCGAGGTTGCGGCGGAGACAATGTCTAGCCGACTTAATTATTAGTCATGTGTAACACTCACGAAAAAGTTAACAATAAAATATGTAGACCTGTTTAATCTTACCCATTTTCTTCGTCTGAAACCTTTTAACCATTTATACCCTTCACAGAGTGGACCACAACGTTAATAAAGTTCCTCAAAGATCAAATACCAAAACTATCTGAATATTATCAGAATGCAGTACCCGGAAACATATCAGATAAGACACCACCATCTTTGTCAGGTATCTATAGATTGTTTCATCATTAGCTCAATCCTACCTCACATTTATGTACTGTTACACAGTATCCATTGCAGGATTGGTAAAAACTCCAGAATGTCATCTACACTAATGATATAATTATCTGCATTGATTTTATAGAAATTCTATTTTCCTTTTATATTACAACATGTTCTTACATAAAAAAGCAACCAGATTTATAATGGGATATTAATCCCATGTATGATTACATACATTTGACTGTAACATTCAACAAATAATATCACTTAGGCTTATAGCATGTTTTATCTGACAATTTGATTTTAAATCATGTCCATTCAATTGGAAACAATAAGATGTTTTAACCACTCAGTGTTATAGTGTTTATATTTTGGTCTGCTTATTTTAATATTACAACATCTGCAAGCATGATATTTTTTTAGGGCAAGGCACTCCAAGTCACAACTCTTCGGGCAACCCACCAGGGGGATCTACACCAAACAGCTCCACTGTGCCAAATTCCATGCATTCACCTGGCAATTCTGGTAAGGTACACTTTATCATCTGTATATTTGTACTGCCTTGTTGGCTATGTTGGTTGCAAGTGTGACTACTGATCGGGAGGTCCTGGGTTCAATTCCCAGATTGGGCACTACAAAATTTTTCTAATTTAGATTTTCTACTAGTGGCTTGGAGTCTGAATATGT
>DWDU01001067.1:0-15715 GCA_018245575.1 Jemadia suekentonmiller
CACATACATCCATATCTTCACTCCAGGTCCCTTCCGGGGTAGGCAGAGAGCACTAAGTGTCAAGTAACTCTATCCTTACAGACCTGTCGCGCCTCTTCCACATTCATCACTCTCTTCATACAAATATGTACTTTTTATTTAATCTGCTATCACTCGTATATTTGATGCAGATACTTATCAATAAAACAGCAATATACAACACTTTAACACGACCTGATGATGTTATTGATAAGAATACTGCTCTCTTGATGTGAGCGTATTATTCACATCAAGAGGGGGTCCCACACGGAGTTGTATTACATAAATATATTATTATACTGTGATTTAACCCTTTGCACTCCTGTGTCATATGACCATGAACTACCACCAACTTCTTGTAAGTGGAATGACATAATGTATGACATCAAATACGCTGAGACATACGAGCTAAACAGTAAAACTTGTGATGTCGCATAGCTTGTCGCAAAAGGTTAATATATATTTGTGCGGTAATTAGGTACGCAATATTTTATATTTATAATACCGATATATGTCTTGCTATTTTTATAATTATATATATAGTTGCTACTTGTACTTGTGCGGTGAGTACCTACTGTAGAATATACATATATCTTTTTTGGCCTTTCTATGGCCTTCTCGCCTTGAGAAGAGATTCCTGATCAAAACTGGAAAGATATTATATTAATAATATTTATATTAATAATACTTTGCCAAAGTATATTTTATATATGGACCCACACGTACATACATTTGTTAATATTGAATGGTAGCAAATTGATCTCTCATTGGTTATTACATTTCACTAAGTGCGTTATGAATTATCGTGAACAGTGACTTGTTTATTTTGTATGACGATGATGATGAAGCAATACGTTACACTGTTTACACTACCTCGATAAAATCCTGTTGGTACTAGTTTACAATGTTATTTTTCATGTTTTGGGACCACCTGATCTCTTACCTCCTTGTATTGAGATTATTATTGTGTCATCATGCCAGATCGTAACGCGCACATACCGACAGCCAAGTACATATATCTATCCTCGCAGTGATTATTCCTCATACACGCATGCTGTTTTCAGAGTGTTTGAGTTCTTTCATCAACATAGGTCGATCGCGGTCTCCCTCGGCACTTGCGTCCACCAGCAGTTTATTTACATGCTAGTATTGTACCGGTTGCGCAGTCAAGTACCGGCGCCTGCAAGCACCACACTAGTCCATAATAAACAAACATAACGCGACGTATCGGGTTGCTGGCTGGAGCGGCCGAATCCGGCTCCTTCTCTAATCGACCCTTATCTAGTGCAATGTGCTATCACTTCGATAAAGTCATGTATGAAATGTGGCACGATAATAAATGTAAGCCTTCGTTCACATGTCACTACGAAATATATTTTCTGAAATAAATTCATTCAAGTTTTCGTATAAAAAGATCAAGAGGCCAAATAGTTAGGTAGAAATATCTGAGGTTATCAATAGGTGTAAACGTTGTCCACATCCAATGTCATCGTGTGAATACCAGTGACGAAGCACGTCAGCTTTGAAAGGATAAAGATTTTTGGCACTGGATGCCATCTGCCTACCTCGTAAGGGACCTGGCGTGATAAAATATTAATAATTATAAATAGTGGTTGATTTATACTGATAGATAATTATATGGTCGGCTCACTAAGCCATTAATCATAACAATACAGGCCAATACTAGTTACAAATTTCTATTATTCATATTTCAGTTAGTTAAATATTGATTCATCATCAGCCTGCCTTAGTCCACTGCCGGACATATGCCTCCCCTGAGAGATCTTTCTTCACAATCTTTACGCAGGTCATGAGAGTTGGCGGTCCCAGAAGACAGCTCGTATCGCCTACACTGCAGCCCGTAGGCGGCCAGGGCGTTCAGCCGAGCCCAAACAAACCGCGCCGAGCTTACTTGTACCTATCTCACGAAACCCTGTAATCTGACGTAGGGCCGGGAAATATATTCTTTTTCAATTCCGAAATGGATAAATATGGACTACGAAGTTGTTACCATGGAATGTTGAAAACTTATATTCTATTATATTAAGTGGTGAAAGATAAATCTTTGGGCTTCACGAGTTTGTCAAGCGGTCTGCTATCTTTATGTATTTGTATTTGTTTACTTTAGCGTCATATTGCATAAGTGCGTCGATGTTTTACAACATTTGGCGAGAAAATTTGTTTTATAACATTGGCAGAATTAAAGGCGATAAAGTCAAAAACTACTTTCAAATCCACTTGCTCAAAAACGAGGCGGTCAACCGGCTCAAAAAGTACAAAATTTGCTGAAGTTGTCCATAAATTCGCTTCTTTGCTTATTCACGTCTAGGGGAACCAGTTACATTGAAATGTCAACATCGAGTAAAACAATATTTTTCGACATTTTGAAAATAAAACGTTATTCGCGTTCGCTTCACTTTCCCTACAGCATATACGTGAACAATTAAAAGAAAGATATAAGAGTACTAGTTGTTATACATATTATGGCGGGACGAAAACGAATTTGGCGGTGAAATGTTAGTTAAATGAAATTGCATCTAAATAATTCCAGATTATTTATAGTGGCCGAATCAGCTGTCGCGTGTGGCGCGGCAGTGCAGCGAGCGGCGGCGAGTAGCGGAGCGCCCGCGCGCCCGGCGACACCTCGCGCGCTATCGCGGCCTGTAACGTGCCACACGTGAACTGGTATCCGGCCCCGGCGACTTGTTTACGTCGAATCACACACAGAACGCGTAATTACGAGGCTCACGAGCGCGCTACTCTAACGACCGAGAACGTGCATTTTCTTACTGAAATATAAGTGGTATTATTATGATTATATTTAACTGGAGACTTGCATAACCGTTAACGTTCACCCGAAAATAACTTATGGAAAACAACGAGGTTTCCACAGTGATAATATATTCGAGTGTCAAAAGTATTCGGCGGCTCGACATGGTCGCGTCTGTCTGTCGGCGCTGTCGACGTTTTATTAGATTTTGAAATGATATAAAATAATAGTGAAAATGAGGAGTGAGCTGATGTCTCCCAGCGAAGTGGAGGGGACGGATTACCTCCTCTCCTCGACAATAAGGCTGGAGGACAGTTTCCTGCAAATACTTGGTAAGTTAATAAGTTTATTTTTCATTTATATATACTTAATATTAATATATAAAAATGTAATTGAACATTCCCGCATAATGAGTATGACGTAAGTCATGTAAGATAATAAGTAACTGCCACCGTAGTTTTCATACGTATTTAAACACTAAGTACCTAATCACTTAAAAGTCATGAACAACTTAAAGGAATTTCGTTTATATAGGTATCGTATCGTTTAATAGGTAACTACAGTAAATTATTAGGCGTATTCTACACGAATAATGCGATTAGGGTAACGTTTAATCATTAGCTGTTAATATCTGAAAGAAGTTTATAAGTTACAAAACTTCATCATCTTCAACAACGCTGTTATCTATCCACTGTCGCACAAGTTGCCCCCTAAGAACGAGACGCGTCAAGGGCGAACTCTACCACGCTGACCAACATGGAGAGCTCATAGCTGTGCAGCTTCCCTCACGATGTTTTGTTTCACTGTTAAAACAACTAATATAATATCCTGATATACACATAACTTTGATAAGAAAAAGGGATTTGAGGTCAGGAATCCCATAGAGTCTGAATATAAAACCACTAGGCTATTATGAATAAAACATCTTAACTCGTAATATGTCACCATTTCATTTATCGTCCAATACCTATTAAGCGACTCGTTCACGACCCATGTACCCATGTGTTGCTGTAGACCCCATATTACCTGTCACGTATCATTGAATTAAATCATCCGGTCATACATTACGTATTAGGATGGATTGAATTATGGCCTGATAAATTGTGCATCTTCCTTCTCCTAATCGTTACAAATTAACGGTATACATCAACGCTCTTATCAATGACACTTTCGTTTCGTATCTACCATAAAGTAATATATTTACAAAACACTTGCTGATCGAGCAGTCCTGGGCTTATATCCTCGGTCAGATACCTACTAATGCATTTTTCTATCTAGATTTTCTAGTAGATATAAATTTATAGTTGTAACTCGGATTCCAGATTTATGCTCGGTGTATGACAATAAGATCACCCCCTATTCCACAGTGGGATGTAATCGTACCTGATTAAATGTGGAAGTGTACTACAGGCCTCTGCCTACTTCTTCGGTGATTACAGGCACGAGGTTATTTTACAAAATGTACACAAAACTGGCAAAAGTTTTACCTACTTAGACTAATGTCTTCCACTAACACATGTCTTGACTTTATATATATAAAATTTATTCAACATTTCCTTTTACTCCACCCGAAGGTCATGGAGGATAAGAAAGTAATATTGACGAGTAGTAACGATATGCGATGAAGACAGTATTTAATCACAGGTGATTGATTACCTTTATTTTCCAAATACATCTAATTCTATAATCGTGTAGTAGTGACCGTGGCCTAACCGAGATTATTTCGTCCCTAGGGACGTTTAATAACAGTGTGTAAAAATTCTAAGCTATACATAAATATTCATGTAGGGACTGTGACTTTCCACGTTTACTTAACATTAGCGTGCCGTGTTGCTTAATGAATGTGCCAGGTACTTGAGCTTATTGACGTTTTTTATTTGAAGACGAATTATGTATTGTTAACAAAGTTTTCGTCGTTTTTGTCCTCACACCCTTTTCATTTGTCCTTTCCATATAGCGTAAAACTTAGGAAATACAGAGAGTTGACCCTGCAGACCACTCCTGGAAACTCTCGCAACGTTCTGGCTTCATGTATCAAATGGAAAATTTATAAAAAAAACGTAACATCACGCCTGTAATCCCCGAAGAACACACCTGTAGAACACTCCCACGTTTCACCAGTTACGTTTACGTCCCATTATGGAATAGGTGGTAAGCCTATTGATATGCATCGGGCACATATCCAGACTCCGAGCCACTACTAGAAAAACTAAATTAGAAAATCTAAATTAGAACATTTCTGTAGTGCCCGACCCGGTAATCGAACCCAGGACCTCCCGATCGGCAGTCGCACTTGCAACCAACACGACCAACGAGGCAGTCAATGGAATAGGTGATGCGTCTATTACCATACGTCGGCCATAGATCGAGACTCCGAGCCATTATTAAAAATCCATGTTAGAAAAGAGCCCGAACCGGGGTTTTAAGACGACCCACGAGTCATAACGACAAAACTCCTTTTTTTATTAGTATTACATCGTCACGACAAGTTTTTTAGGTGGCAGAGAAGTAAATGAATTATTTATTTCTCAATTAGACAATTATATAAAACACTAAAAAAGGTACAGCGATTTTCGGTAATCATTAAAATATATTAAACTGTTACATTTACAAATATAAAGAAAATATTGTTTTTTTACAGAGTGAATATCGGTTTGCGGGCGGAGGTTATCCAAGGGGTGCGAGCAGCGGCGGAGGCCGCAGCGGTGGTCTGTGCTCGGCGGCGCTCGTGGGCGGAGCCCTGTTCGCTGCGGTCGCTGTTCTAGCCGTTGCGGCGCTCGCCTTCTACATGGGAGCCCTCAGGCCGGACAATGGCGAACGTAAGTAGTATTTCGCATCGTAGTGAGTAGCAACAAAAGCGAATATTCATAATTGTCAGCGGTCAACCAAGTTTATACGTGAATTTGTGTATAAATTCTGCTTGAAAGTTAAACTGTGGTGTTTTCTGTCTCTGATATTCAAACAGTTTTAAGATTTTTATATTCAACATTTTCAATTACATACTGTATACTTGCTGTGCTAAGAGTTTTACAATAATTAACTCGTTTTTCAGCAATTATGACATTTGAGGGTACATTTAGAGTTACCCGGGGTGATGTCTACGGCGGAGTGCCTGGCAGCCCGGCGTGGAAGGAACGCGCTCGCCGGTACGGAGTGTCCCTTAGACAGATGTTCTCCACAGCTTCTCCCCTACGTCAGGCTTTCGCCGGGGCCCACGTCACAGGCTTCGGTGACCGAAGACTAGACGTCCATTTCAGATTATATCTAGATAGAAGAAAAATACCTAGGTTTGTTAAACGAAAGCATATTTTTTATATCTAGTTTCTTACATAGCGACCAATATTAAATTTCAATGTGCACATTTCAGTTCTGTAAATAATATAGAAGAGTCTTTGAAAAATATATTAATACAAGACTTAGTGTCCAAACATCCAGCCTTCGGACAAATTAAAATTGATCCATCTAGTATAGTAATTAAAAGAGATTTGGAACATACATATCATTCAGAGTCATACGTGAAAGAAGCGATGAATGAAAGCATGACATCCAGTCATCCAAAAAACAATTCACAACAAAATGGCAAAGATAAGGTACTGCAAAGTCGCATTGGTGTTGTACGAAAGACTACCGTTAAGCCAAATCAGGGCTCAAAACCGAAAGATTCCGATGAGCCCGACATAGATACTGATAACATACCAGTATTGCAAGGCTCGTTTCAAATTACCAAAACGGAGGCCGATATAACTGAGAACAAACAATCAAAACAAAATTCCGCACCAACTCGTCACGAAGAAAAGACAAAACCACCAAGTACTATCAAATCTACAACCGCTAAACCTAGTACAACTACAAAAATGTCTACTACCAAATCGACAACAATAACTCGAAGGCAACAAACAACCACGCCAAAAAGCAGACCGTTCACTATAAAATCAAATATTAATATAAAGCCAAAGACAGATTCAAGTACCGCTCGAGTTTTAGAGAAAAGTACAGCGAAACCTGTTGCGTCAACTATATCATCTTCTTCTACAACCGTTTCAACTACAACAGCGAACGTTTCACAAATACTTTTAGACTTACTTACTAACGAAAACCACGATAAAGATTTGCCAAAAATTGACACGTTGTTTACGGTACCGCATGTTATTGATAATGAGCCATGGAGACCGATCACAAGGCCATATTATGAAACCAGTAGTAAACGACCAATAATACCCATAGAAAGTAGTACTAGAGAACAAAATGCAAAAGACAGAATAGGCATAGCCGAAGTTGTTGAGGATATAGCTTTATTGGAAACAATGCTTACACCCATACCACCTGTAAAAAACCGAGATAAACTGACGCGAAAGCCTGGAGGCTTATATAATATCGATCCAAATTTAGCAGCCGATATTTATGTACCAAATCCGGTTTATACGAGTTTTACATTGCCTACATTTGTGCCACCATTGAAGGATATGGAAACTTTAGGGTCGAGTTATCCAAAACCTCACCCTATACCAGTTGATAAAATCAGCGCTGTAGTTGAAGATGTTCCAGATTCAAAAATTACATTTGATGACAACGATGGAAAACCTGTTGAAAGACCTCCTAAAGACAAGATGACCTCCGTGACTTTGAATGTCGAGCAGTACGACCAACAAGATAATAGCACAGAAAAGATTTCAATAGATGGTACATCAATATTAAAGAAACACAATACTACGATTATTAATACGACAACAGAGACAGATAATAGTAAAATAAACGCAACTACGGAAATCAGTTACACTACAGAGAACTTGCAGAGTACTTCTGTTAAAGTTAATGAACAATTACATGTTAAAGAAAATTCTACTAGACGTCCTAATAACAAAGTTTCTATAATTCCCACTACAAGCACTCCACATCATACTTGGGAGCTCGTTAATACATCAACTAATGAAAATGAAACTTTTAGTAAAAATTTGCCCGAAAAGTATTTCAATGACACGTTACAAGCTATAATTACAAAAAATGACGCCGTTTTTCCTAATACCACTCCTAGATTTCCCAGTAAGTTTTCTGTATTGCGGAATCTAACTGATATAATAAAGAAATATTCAACTACAACTACAGTAACACCCCCAAAGGAAATATCCGTTGAAGAATCTGAAGACCGTCAAGATACCTCAAAAGTTATAGGATCTGTAGAAGTTGTATCTGATGAAGAATTAGAGACTACTACGCCTAGAGTAATTACACTGATGCCTGCAAAGTCTAATTTAGGGCTCAATCGACCTTTAAGGCCCAGACCTAAAATAAGGATCGAACCACAAGCAACACAAGAAAATTTTCGTAGTTTTTTTGGAACCGATAAAAATGCTCAAAAAATGATTGAAGAACTTGGGACTGAAGATTACTTACAAGTGTACAATCTATCTGGAAATATGCCGGAAGCCTCCGAAATTGTCACGGCAGCGACAAATGTTGATGGTGATATATATGATGGAAATGTTTTTTTAACTAACGTTAACCATTCTATTAGAATACCTAATAACATGGAACATATATCTAATAATAATAATAGACTTCCAAAAACAAGCGACGATCTAAATCATCCCGATAGTAACATAAATGCACATAAGACAAATATTCCAAAAGGTACGTATAGAGTGTCATACCATGTAACTGGAAGTGTTAGCACCAAGCAAGCAAATAAAACGCAAAATCTGCCAACATATGAATTAGCTTTAGAACCAGAAGTTGTTTTGGAAATTCCTATTAATCAATCGAATACACTTACAATAGATAAATTGCGACAGCTTGCGAGTCTTGCTACTATTTCAGATAATAATAATAATAGTTTATTTCGCTCTCCGGGAGGAATAATCTCAACTAAAGCTATTCCCTCGAGTTATACACAAAACCAAGCAGGATTTAAAATTTTAACTAAAACATATAACAAGTTGCAACCCACTAAACAAGTAGAGAATACTTTCGACAAACCAGAAAAGACTTACAGTAAACCATTTCAAAATAAACCTTTAGAAGAAAACGACAACATAAAGGAATTCGAATCAGAAGGTATGTAAATTTAAAAAAGTCTCGATTTGTCAATTTAATCAAATAATGTCTAAGGAATGATTTATAAATTCAATTATTTCAGAATCGTGCAACAACGCCACATCGTTCCGTTGCACTAGCAACGCCTGTCTTCCATTGACTTCTCGCTGCAACAGATTGCTAGACTGCCCTGGAGGCGAAGATGAGCACGCCTGTTCTTGTGCAGATTATTTACGTGCCGAATATTCGCAAGCTAAAATATGTGACGGTGTTGTAGATTGTTGGGACTACTCTGACGAAAACAAATGTGGTAAGAATTCAATCAATTTAAGTAATAATACTCGTAGATTTCATATTCTTGTACGTGTAAATTTAAATACCATATCTTAATTATTATTTCAGACTGGTGTATAGATGGACAATATGTTTGCGCCAACGCCCGCCAATGTATTGATATGACCAGAGTTTGTGACGGTACCCCAGATTGTCCTCTAGGAGACGATGAAAAAAGTTGCGTTGCTCTCGCTGATGAAATAGATAACAATGAAGTTATACCTTACAATGAAGAAGGTAAATTTACTTCATACCTCCATCTTGTTTGTACTAATTTGTGGGCGCTCAATAAGGACGCTACAATGTTGTTATTTCGTCTTATTTTAAGTTGTTGATTTCGAGAGGGACAAAACATTAAACCCCCAATATTTTATATTATGTAACAAATGCATAATTTCCAGGATTCGTGATGGTACGAAAACGTGGAGTTTGGGGTAGATTGTGTGTGGAAAGTTTCGACGACGTGGTCGCGCAGGCACATAGCTCCTTAAAGCTGCCAGATCTCGGACGAGCAGTATGTCGAGCTATGACATATCAGTAAGATTAAATATTTTTCAAATAATGTGGAACATGTAAGCAAGTTACAAACCAAACGTAATGAAACTTTCAATTTCGGTTCACGTCGACGTTATGTCGGTTCTCAAAGTTGAGCCCGATATACAATCTAAACGGCAATATAAATATTTGCTATGAGGATATATACTGCTTGATCCTTCACATATAAATGCCCAGTACAAGTAGGTACCAAAATGTGTCTTACGGGGTAACCGATGCGTGAAAATGTGTAATTTGTGTTCTAGAGATTCACCGTGGGTGCGAGAAGCGCGGGAGGGTCGGTCCACCAGCTCCGCTGGCTACTGGGAGGTGTGGCACAACGCGAACGCGCGCGCAGCTGACTCCAGGTTATCCTTCAGGAGATCGTCGTGCACACGGCACAGAGCCTTGCGCGTGCGCTGCCAGGACTTCGAGTGCGGAGTCCGTCCACACGCTGACGCACAGACTCCTAGGTATTATTAATAACTTCTCTTCAATAGCTTTGCTGGAATGAAATGCTATATGTAGGTGCTAACTTTCTTAGTCTCTCCGAACATAACAGTCTGAAGGCTTTCAATGTAATATAATTTGTAATGATGCGTATATTTCTGCGCCTTACAAATTTAGTTTTTTGTTATTAATTAACACTGATTCGTAGAAATTATACGTGATACTGGAAAGATAATAATATTGTTAACTTGTCAACGAAACGCTAAGCAATTCTAATGCAGTTTAATAGCTCTCTTGTTACTCGTATAACAATTTTGATTGCCATAAGCAAGAATAACTTACTTGTTTACGATGACAATAAATAGTTTTATATAGTGTTATTATACTGTTACATCATCACGCATGTTCCGTTAAGAGGTAGGCATAGAGCACAGCGCGGCCTACATCTCTATCCTTACAGACCTGACGTGGTTCTTATACGAGTGACTATATTGATTAGCGCCGTCGACAGTACTGCGGGTAGGGCAAGCGACAGTACTGAGGCAGCGCTAGCCGCGGTGTTGTCTGGGTAGGCGAGGTAGAGCGGAGTCTGACGCGCACGTGCGCTGGGGCAGGGTGGTGGGCGGCGGCGGCGCGGCCGAGGGCGCGTGGCCGTGGCAGGCGGCGCTGTACCGCGACGGGGACTTCCAGTGCGGCGCCACGCTGATCGCCGCGCAATGGCTGCTGTCCGCCAGCCACTGCTTCTACCAGTACGTACATCGCCGACATATATTACATACGTAATATCTTTACGCAACGATTACTACTGTATACTGGTATATTTCTTAAAAACGGTTTGAGTTGTTAATTCCCTAATCGTTTTCTTTTTTGCATATTTTTTTACTGTTTGACGGAACATTTGTTTGTAATACATATGTACCTAAATCTCAAAAGATAAACTGAAAGTAATACTGTTTTGAAGATGCATGCTGCGTCCGGCAGGTACTAAGCGACCGCGAACGTTTCCAGGGCAACAGAGGCGCACTGGGTGGCGCGGCTGGGCGCGCTGCGGCGCAGCGCGTGGCCGCGCGGCCCGTGGGAGCGGCTGGCGCGCGTGCGGCAGGTGGTGCTGCACCCGCGGTACGCGCCGCGCGGCTTCCGCAACGACATCGCGCTGCTGCGCGTGGACGCGCTGGCGCTGCACGCGCGCCTGCGCCCCGCGTGCCTGCCGCCCGCGCGCCGCGCGCCGCCCGCCGGCCGCCACTGCACCGTGGTCGGCTGGGGGCAGCTGTACGAGCACGAGCGGGTGTTCCGTAAGTCTGCCACAGTTTTTCTGGTAACCCCAAACGTTCGCGTAAAAATACTATATACATAACAGAGATCATCAAATTCATTTCGAGACGTTGGCAAACGTAGTGTAGAACGCTAGGTGCAGAGACGTTATAGTATGTATGCGAAGTGGAAACGAACAGCTGAATATCTAGGGCAGTGGCCTACGTCATACAGTCAAAATCAATTAACAGCGTAAATATTAAAAAAAAAAAAAACGTAACATCACGCCCGTTATCCCCGAAGAGGTAGGCAGAGGAGTGTAGAACACACCCACGTTTCACCAGTTACGTTTACGTCCCACTATGGAATAGGTGGTGAGCCTATTGCCATGCATCGGGCACATATCCGTAAATATTAATAAGACGTGAGGCACTCGGTGGACGGCGTGGTAACGGGGCGCGCGGCGCGGGCGCGCAGCGGACACGCTGCAGGAGGTGCAGCTGCCGGTGCTGTCGACGGCGGAGTGCCGGCGGCGCACGCGCCTGCTGCCGCTGTACCGCGTCACGGACGACATGTTCTGCGCCGGCTACGAGCGCGGCGGCCGCGACGCCTGCCTCGGCGACTCGGGCGGCCCGCTGCTGTGCCAGGTCGGCGACGGCCTCCATACGCCCTTTACCAAATTATATAAATGCCTTATAACGGTCATTAATCTGACTCAATTTGTAGCAGATTGCTAAGTATGATTCTAACTATTCGTTTCAAATTCCATATTTGGTTTTGACGTATTTGTTATGTGTTATTTAATTGGATATGACGTATAAGTACGAAATGTATAACTGTGTATTTATGAAGCGGCCGAGCCTTTCACCTAACTGTATATCTTTAGATTATTATTAGAGCATTAGGTGTGGTCTGACCGCGGTCGAAACGGACAAAGAATATATTTTACTTCTGAACTCTGTGTACACAAATACCAGATTTTAAAAATCAAAATTAAGTACGCCAACACTGTGGCACACAATTGACTCACATTCATGAATACTTCGTCGAAATCATAAATTGTTAACATTCGAACCGACGAAGTTATTACTAATGAATAACGTAACAGGAGGCGGACAAGTGGTACATATACGGCGTGACGAGCAACGGGTACGGCTGCGCGCGCGCCGACCGGCCCGGCGTCTACACCAAAGTGTCCAACTACGTGGAGTGGATCCAGGCCGTGACGGAGCGCCACACGCCGGCGCCCGGCAGCGCGGCCGAGCCCCGCGCGGACCTGGACACGGCCGAGAACAGGCGGCCGACGTATAAAGACACCTGTCGAGGCTACAGATGTCCGCTCGGCGAGTGTCTGCCGGCTTCGAGCGTGTGCAACGGGTTTCTCGAATGTTCGGACGGCAGCGACGAATGGCAGTGCGGCGAACATGTCTCGAACGGTTCCAAGTCTCAAACCAGATTAGATTAATTGCAATGCTTATGTTTGCATTGATAAGCGATTCCTTAATGTTAGGGATGTGTTTTCCGATTTCGACTGATATTTTGTAAGTAGGAGTAAGTCTATTAATGTGAACTATAGCCAAAATTATCGCTTGGAAATCTGAGCAGGAATCACGAGCGCATTTTATACAGCAAAATACAGTAAATGCCATACATTTTACACGTACGTATATTGTAGTGATTTTGGGTTGTACATATAGTTTAAATCCTTTTGATACCCAAACTGTTTTTTTTTTGTTTACTCCTTACATGTAATTATTTATTAAAACAACCATGGACGACCTTTTCCGTTTGCGCTGTCACTGTTCAAATGGACGACGTAAGCCATGAACAAAATAAACGAAATGTAAACAATCTGGCGTGCTTTATTTACTTTTTCTAAATACACGTAACATTTTTGTCTAATACATGTGTGGACATATTATTTTTCCATCCTTGCTTCACGGCTGGTCCCCTGAGGGGTTGGCAGAGAACAGATTGCTAACTATCTTTATCCTTACAAACCTGACGTTTCTTCTACACTCTATATGTACAGGTGTACTTAATTATACATACGTATATACATATGTATATTTAAATTATTTACTACCGATTTTCATTAATTCCACATCTGCCTCCACATCACTACCCATCATCTACCCAGGGTTATATTAACAGAGGATGCCTTCGGGCATTAGGTTCGTCCCTTGTTAATACGTTATTGTGAAATACCGAGTTAAAATTAAATAAAACATGAGGTACGCGAAATAAAAGTCACGTTTATTTAAAATTAATTTAATTTCTCGACAAATAAATTAAATGAAAACACTTTTGAAATTAGAATGGCATAATAAATAATTACACATTTTAATTTGCAATGTCATCAATACAAATGATCGTAACATAGATATTATTAATACACAATTCTTCGTCACTGCCACTATACATTCAATGAATACAAATAATTAAAACATATTGAAAGTCCCAGTTTAAAATTATCGCTGCGAGATATATTAAGTATGAGATGAGATGAGATTATTTGAAAACGAAAGCCATCACAAGGTTCACGATAATTTGGGGTTTTAAAATCACTATTCAGTTACGAATATACATAGCGACAGATAAAATGCAAAACATTTTTATTAATATAATCAAAATCGATACATTCACACTCCACAAACCTGAGAAAAAAACCATAAATCCTATACCGTACCTGATGGTACTCCGCGCGATCGGTAGTCAGTGTTTCAATGTCAAAAGGAAGAAAATACAAAAAAACTTGTATGCGTGTGTAAGGAACATATGTTTAGAGTACACCAGTAAGGCCAGTAAATACTTGTAGTACAGTCACGTCTACGTCATAATATTTAATTTTAATTACTAATAGATATCTTAAACACTACAATCGAGCGAAATGAGCAAGAAACGATGATCGAATTCACTTATTATAAACATACTGATTGATCACACCGCCCGGGAGTCGAACCGGCGACGTTAGCTCACAACTCCTGTACGTCAATGTTTTGTGCTCCGCCGCGTCCGAGGCGAACGACAAGTGCTCACGAGGTGTGCTCTATACGTGCGAAGTATTCAGCTAATTTAAAAGTTATTTCTTTCGCCTCGAACGAAAGAATATTGTGGTAACGTGACGACACTTTCCCGGGTATGTTAGGGGTAATTATGTAATTAACCCTTATTCTCGACGGGGGTGGTGGTGAGGCCCGCGGGCGGTTTGTTCACCAACGTCTTGAACTGCTCTGGGATTGGATACTCCGTCTGAAATGAGGGGACAGTGACATTTCAATAATATCGAATAAGATCGGAACTGTGCGGTGTAATAAGAAGTTCCCAGGTCCCGTGTAGTAGTCCAGGCCAATTCCACCTGCCGGTGGTGCCCAGGGGTACCACTGGCAGGTGGAATGTACACAGGTACACCAGATGAGGCTCTGGCGAGCGGCTCCTCGCGGCTGATGGCGCAGCTGTCCTAGATACCGAGACCCGCGCGCTCGACGTGCGGATTCAGGGAGGCCTGTCTCCAGCAGTGGACTGAGACAGGCTACTGAACAGCAGATATCTGATACTAAAGTGATATAATCGGAGAACACTCACGTAATCGCCATTGGCCTTGGGCACGAGCACGTTCATCTCCGAGGACTTGGAGCTGACGATCTCCACGTCCAGTGCCTCCGGGGACAGGTAGATCTGGCAGCCGTCCGTCTTGTCGATGGAGATAGTCGGCACCTTACCCAGAACCTAACGAAAAAACCATAACATCAAAATTACGAAATCAACTGGAACAAACTTCCATGTAGTATAATAGCTCTTTTCCAATTATAACGTACATATCAGGATCAAATAATCAATATTATTAATTATGCGCTTTGAAATTTTCCCAATTAACCTTTGTACGGGAACATCAATAGCCAAACGCTCCGGCCTACATGCATTAATTAACACGACGAGGCCAATAAATATTAATAGAATAAATTAGAATTATTATAACTGAACAGCGTAACGTATATTTGCATTTTCCCTATCATTGAGTTCGTTGAAAATTATATTACATATACATCCGTGAAGGTTACATAAGTTATTAGGACTTACTTCATACGTTAGAAAAAAACATTCTTCTTTTGAATATTCTATACGCGTCAAACCGGGCTACATCTAGCGTGCTGACTAAAGATGCCGAACTATCGATAGTTACACTATCGATTGTTGACCTCGAAAATCAGTTAGGATATCGATAGGACTATCGATAGTATTGCTAATATCAATACTATCGATACTATCGATAGTATAAAATATGGTAATACTATTGATGGTCTGTAATAGTATCGATAGTATCGATAG
>DWDU01001068.1:0-15714 GCA_018245575.1 Jemadia suekentonmiller
TTATATTTGTTTAAAAAAAAAATCAACTTTCGAAAACAAAAACATATGTTTCAGTTTATTTTACGCCCTATATTTTAGAGTGCAACAATTACTGGATAAAATTTCGCGATAAATTGATTTGATTGACGATTCCCAATTACGGCTTCTATGAAAAAGTTTCATCTTTATAAAATCGAAGCCACTTTAAAACAACTTTGAACTTTTACCAAGAAACATTACCATTTTCTATTGTTCTCAAAGTGTACATAAGATATACAAACTATGGTACGTTACGCATTATTATCCTCTACTGTCCAATGTCGCATCCATCGCGCGTCCCAACTAATGGATTTCGTTATTCGAAGATTATTATTGTACGGGACAACTGAAGCGCATCTACGTGACCAGAATGACTTGTGTTATGGATGCCGAGATAGACTCTACCTAGTCGCGCCCGACGTCCGTTTTCATATCCGCATCTAATATCCACAGGCGTTTTTGCAATCCCAGACAGATAGAAATCTAACATAGCCATACATGTTGCAACTACTTGAGTGACATTTGCGTTGTGATGGAAAAAGTCTCTCGCAAATTGTTCTTTAGCCTTCATTGTTATGTGTATTCTATGTTAGATATACGTATATCGTGTACATTGTCGCCACCATCATCATCATCAATTGTCAATATCATTATCATCGCCATTAATCCTCGTGTCTTTATACTGCTGAGTATGTGACTCATTCCGAAACGAAACATTATACATTAATATGTATAATGTTTCGTTGTATAATGTGTCTTAATAGACAGCGGACCAAACATAAATTATGTGGAAATCACCCAATAACTGATTGCGTTATTTGCTTATAATAAAGGATGACCAATATTATAATCGTTACGTCCATAGTTAGTGAAACAAAAGAACAAATGAGCAAAGGACCAAAATATTTTACTAAAACTATTTATAGTACCTATAAGAAATCCTCAGTAGTTATGTGACAGAAATATTTTATTCATTGTATTCAGAAACTTCTTGAATTTCGTAATAAAACCGATTTATTTCAAAGACGGTACAAAAATAAACCTATGAAAGGGAAAGGGCAAACATTAGACAAGAAAAACAAGTACTAAATAAACAGTCTATTTTCGCGATATTCTATTTTCATCACTACCTCGTTGATAACTTTCTCATTTAGATTTTCCAGTAATGGCTCGGAATATGGATTTAGAACTGAACCTATTCCATAGAGGGACGTAGACATAAATGGTGAAACGTAGGAGTGTACACTCATCTACCTACGTCTTCGGGGATTATAAGCGTGATAGTACGTTTTTTTTATTTTCACGATAATAGTCGATATACAGAAATCAAATTCCATAGGTCTTCTCTCAGCATACAGCATTCTCTGTACCCCTGGGTATAACTATGACTCTAACAGTAATCAAAAGAAATCTAACGTCTACACAAATCGTAAGGATTTCGGCTCCACCCTCAGACCATCTTCAAGATACACTATTGAACTAAAGCACATGCTACCTATGTATGTACGAGTACATACAATATTTTAACTTAATCAAGTTTACAAGATTTGAAAAGACAGAAAATGACGAAGATTTCTCCAGCAGAAACATATAGAACAATAAAAGTACAGTTGAACAGACAGCAAAAAAGCTACTGTGACTTGGAATGAAAAGAACAGAAGGAAATAAAGAAGCAAATACACGACATAGATAACGCGATTGTGGAACCAGATTGCAATTTCTTACTCGAGTGTTGTCTATTGTTTCTTTTTTTAAAACAAAGAGAGTAATCAACGAGCACGTAGAAGTTACAAGTGGCCCATGCGGCCCATAGACATCTGTAACCTATCACGAACAGAACTATATGAATGAGACTGTTAGTATCAATTAATCAAATTAGCACAAATTATTACTAGATTAGTGTTTTTAAACTGGTGACAAGATTACAGGAATAAGTATTGTAGTTATCAATTGCCCGAATCGTAGAGGATTAGTGAAAAAAAATTGTGCATGATTCACAGAACTTACCCATATTTATATTTACTGATAAAACAATTTTTAGTGAGATTAAATTAACATGAAATCTTATTTTTAAAAAAAGTTTACCTAACTACAAGTTTCAACTTAACTGTGACACTGAATTTATCGAGAGGAGCACTGCACAAAGATGTTTTGTTCAGGTTTACGTATTATTACATAACATTTATCATTCTACTTTTACGATACGGGTTCCCTGACATAATTAGCAGGTTTAAGGCCATAGTCAGCAACTCTAAACAGAGGAGGATTAACAGACTTCAGCGAAACTAATGTGGATAATTTTAAGCCTCGTCGGGGTTTTTCACGATACTTTCTTTCTTCGTAATAGAAAACTTTACATTATTTAAAAGTAAATCCGGAACTGTAATTATATGTACTTATATGCATTTATATGAATTAAGTACAAACAAATGATTGTGACCAATACGAACAATTTTAACAAAACGATAATTGTTCATAGATGTGTCAACAATGATCATGCTACTTCTACGACCAATTCTCGTTTTAAAATTAATGTTTTTATTATTATTACTAGTAACATAAAAATATTCGTAACTATAAATAAGATTAGGACTTCCGTAACACTACATACTGAGATGCTCAATGTTGTACATATTTTATCATTTTTCACAGCCAACTCACCTTTGTTTGGCTTCCGAACGCTAAGTTTTTTTATGAATACTGTTACTTCATCCGCCGTCTTCGATACGTACCTATAATTTGAATCTTCCGGTACGAATTAAAACGAAGCCTTACACTTGCATGTCGAACCGAGAGAACGCGATGGAATTTTTATATTCAACACATCGCTTAAACCCTACTAGGTAGATAATTAATTTTCAAAGCGTATTTTTTTCAAAACGACGGCAACTTTAATAATAAGAAATTTAAAATTTAATTATGAGTAGCTGCTGATAGGCAACTGGACAATTATTTATTCTATTTAAACTGTTAAAACTACACTTTGAATAAAACGTAACAACACGCCTGTAATCCTCGATGACGTAGGCATAAGAGTGTAATACCTACCCACGTTTCACTTGTTGCGTTTACGTCCCGCAATGGAATAGATGGTTACTCTATTGGCATACACCAGGCACATTTCCAGACGTCGAACTACTACTCGAAAATTCAAGTTGGAAAACCTATTGTGCCCGACCTCGAAATTCGAATGCAGGACCTCTCAATCGGCAGTCGCAATCAGATTAGTATTGTAAAAACTACCTACAATAATAAAGAAAAAACTTTTGAAACGAAGTAAATAAAGCCGTGAAAATTAACATCAGTCAATAATATTTATGATGACGATATAAATCAAAAGTTTCACCAACATTTCTGATCTCTAAGTTAGTAAGTCGATTCGACGAGTGAAAACTTTCATGTCCTCGTCCCACGCACTTGTACGAACTTGTTTTCAAAACTAACATGAGGTCAATTTTCTCATTCTGTTGATTAATTGGTTTTATCGTTGTTACACTCGGATAATTTCAATTATTTGTTGTTGTTGAGTTATTTTCAGATTTCATTGTGAAAATTGGATAAAATAGAAGGTAGAACACTCCCACGTTAAAAATTTTCCATTTACGTCCCATCATGGAATAGGTGGTGAGCCTATTGCCATACATCAGGCACATATCCAAACTCCGAGTCACTACTAAAAAATCTACATTAAAAAAAAATGTAGCGTTCGACCCAGGAATTGAACTCTGGACCGCCCGACGGCACGACGACGTTGGAACAAGTGGATGAAATTGTACATCTTGAATGTGCTTTTAGCAGGGATGGTAGGTACAACGCTGACATAGATAGAAGAGTCAGTGCATAAAATAGTGTGAATCGAGTGTTGGGTGAGCTACTGAGTTGCCAACTTTTGAGCCAGCGAACTCGATTAGCAATTCACAACTGCTCACTCTGCGTGCTCACTCCAACTCTACTGTACGGTAGTGAGTGTTGGGTATGTAAGAAAGGGGATGAAAGTAGAATAAACACGGTCGAGATGAGGTCGTTGAGGCGTTGCTATCTATCTATCTATAATTCTGATGTACGGAAGATGCTTTCTATGAAAGAGAGTATTGATGTAAAAATGAGAAAGGCCATGCTCCGATGGTTCGGACATGTTGATAGAATGGTTTATGAAAGAATGACAAAGCAGATATACAATGTGAATGTTGATGGAGGCAGGTGCAGAGGGATGCCAAGACTCACTGATCTTGGTCAAATAGGCCAGATACTGGCTGATGGGGAAGTCAGAATTCCCCGAAAGGGTGATGAATGTAAAATAAGCACGGCAGATCTGTAAGAATATAAATATTTGGCACTCGGTGTTCTCTACCCTGTACGGATCCGGCGTGAATATATATGTTATAATTTTTTAAATTGTCTTAGAACACATTTAGTATAAAAAAAAACGTAACATCACGCCTGTAATCCCCGAAGAGGTAGACAGAGGAATGTAGAACATTCCCACGTTTCATATTTAGTATAAATAGTATTAAAATTGCAGTTTCTTAAAATATTTTTATATCAAGTACCTATTTCAATTCAATAGCATAGCGCTGAGGTTTGAAGACAGGTTTACGCGCACGAGTATTCGCGTATGAATCATTACGACGTTTTACGATTTACCGGAAACGCGGCGACACTCCTTACACGTCAAGAAATATTATAATAACACCCTAAACGATGAAATTTCTACCGCCGAGCTCATTATCCCAATTGATTTGTTCCCGTTTTTCCTTTCCGCGACGAGGGTGTGACGCAAATAGAATATTTACCAATAAATATATTTATGTAATATAATTGTATTTTGAAACTGACTCATTACTGCTACAGATAATGTTTCAGTTGAAGCTATGACAAACAGTAATAAGGAAAAACATTCTTACCTTTCGATTGTACAATTCTAAAAATAACAGAAAGTAATAATGTGACAGTTACAGTGAAAATACAAGGACAACTCAACTTATCAAAATACCTATTTCACAAATTTATGCAGAGTAATATTGCATTTATTTTAAAATAACTCAGGGTAAGATTCTATTCATTTTTAAATAATTATCACTCAAAATAATATTGCAATCATTTTAAAATAATTTTATCTCAAAGTTAAATTTCGTAGCATTGTTTATAGATCAGATGTGTTCCCTTAATGTTTTAATACTATACATGTATTTAAAAAGATATTTCTCCCTATAAATAGCACATAATTAACAACTTCTCTAACACAAATAGATTAATATAGTCCATCACATAAACTATGTCAATTGAATATAGCCAATCTTGTGGTAATAATTGTGAGTAGATAATGTTCAAAATTGTAATAATATAATGACTAAAGAAATGGGTTTTAATTCTGCAATATTCATAAATATTTATATTACTTGCAACTGAATATTTCACTACTATTAATAGGTCAATGTGCCACAATACAAAATATTCCAATTAGCCCCGATACCATCCATATTTTCCTTATAATGTCCTTAATTTCATAGAATTCTGCATTAATAAAGATGTACTTTAGCTCAAAAATGAATGTTACGTACAAGAAAATTTTATTTCAAAGAGGAACATAATCTTGAGATAGAAGAAAACAGGGCCCTCGCTAAACATACAAATATTTATTTTTTTGCTCGATTTGAAAGAAACAGATAAACAGAAAAAAGTGGAACTGAAATTTAACATTAATATACCTACTATGTAGTTCAATACATTTTTTAAATTCCCAAAAATTATCATTTAGTTTAAGTTTAAGTCTCATATGAAATTATTGTTCACAAGGATTATGAACTTCAATCACATGGTATTACGAAATATATGTATGTAATACCATTTCACTTCATTGTATTATACTCTATATTGTTATTCATTTCATGTATTGTGAATATTATAATCTATGTTATGTTTTATATACTTTTAAATAAAAAAGAAAATCATATTATTACAGTGTTTAAACAGGAAAACAAACAATATATTTTTAATTATGTGTCGCATGGCATACATTATCATATATACATACATACCCGATACGTAAAGACAACTTTATATACTGAACTGTTTATTTGCAATCTTATAGGTTAGCAAGTAACCAATGAATGACATAATGCAGAAAATAAACATAGTTTTTTTTTACATTAACATGTGAAGATGCCAAATAAATAGAACTGATAGTTATGACTGAAATGTACAAGAATAGTACTTACACAACCATGCCATAAGCCCCTTCTCCGATATATTGCAGATTTTTGTACCGGGGGCCCACCTCGAAGACTTGGCCGCGCACAATTTCGGCGTTGGGATTAGTAGTAGTAGCTGCAGCTTCTGCCATCGCGATGCACAATTGGATAAGCCAGTTGAGCACACTAAAACGGAATGTTTACAGTGCTCTCTACTGTCAGTGCCTCAAAATCCAGTATCCAAATATCTCATAGACAACACCGCGCGGTTCAGTCCTCGAGCACCAGGTCACTACTACTGGGTAACGATCAACCAAAACAAAAACGCTTTATCCGACCTACATTATCCACTAGACAACCAACTCGCTTATCATCCTCTTTAGCCTGTGCGCCCGACTTTCTTGGACACTCCCGTACGGAAGCAATACCGTTACAAAAGTGAAATGAGCTAGATCGGACAGCTTGCTGTCTCTTTCATTCGTACGCATTATACTGTTTGGATACTTGTATTCGCTTCGTAGTGTCAAAATATTCTATTACCACTTTTAAGGCGCGAGATGACTTCATTATATGCACGTTTATAACCAAACCTTTCGGCAAAATCTTTAAAATTATTAACAACTTAATATGAAGAAAATTCCGTTTATTAAAATATAAGAATAGTGATAATTTCTAATAATGGAATCTCGTATCTGTCATACAATACTGACGTGTGTCAATGAACGTGAAGTTTGCATTGCTTTGATTTAATTGGGTATAAAATTTTATTTTGTTTGTTTATTAAGTTTGTTTGTGTAACTTTGCTATTTAGATAAATGTATATGTGGACTATACATATAACTATTAACTAAATAATTAGTAGAACTTAGTTGCCATGGTATAAATAACTCCCGAGGTGGCGAAGTAGTGACCTCGTCGAATCAAGTCGAAGGACTGTCGTTAAATTTGTTTAGGTATGTCGGTTTGGTCAGCCAGCACGGTGGGCAATAATTACCACTGCGTGCAGCCAGGCAGTCGTTACGGTCACTCTATTAACTGGTGTCCAAAATTGAACAAGGTATGATAATGTTTTCGAGCATGTTTTAATCAGATGACACTGACACTGTGTGGCTTCATTAGTGAATTGGCAAGGAAATAATATTCACTCTTTGGCTTTAGGTATATAGTAAAAAGTACATATGTAGTGTGAAGCCAAATAGCAAGTTGCATTGCTATTACAAACATAATGGTTTTATGGATCCTATAATTGAATAGAATAGAGAGAGTAAAGTTGTTCCTACATTGAATTTTTACTTATTATTTTTACATCACAGTTTTTGTTAAGAAGCTTACAGAAAATTAAAAGTTTTTTATAAATTTGAATATGGTCATAGCACATTTGTTGTTCAGTCATGCTGTACTATTTTTATTATTTAGTTAGTTTAATACATGTTGCATACTCTTACATACAAAAATCACAATAAGATATTTTTTATTCTAGTAGCACAAATAAATAACTCATGCATTAAAAAAATTGAAGCTTCATTGTAGTAAGTCTATATACTATTCGAATTGATATTTTTAAATATTGAACCTAAATTCTCATAATAATTAATATCAATTTGACACTTTTTACAGTTCTATTAAAAGTTATGTTATAGTTGTCTTGCTAAGAATTTTAAAGCATTTTTTCCATCAATGATTGAATTTTAATGACGGTTAACTATCAATTAACTAGTTGATTCATTATGACAGTTGAATGATAATAAAATGTTGAATGGTGGATCAAGTTCTAAATGTGATTTTTAAATAATTATGTACAATATCAGTCCGAATTTAATTTACTGTGTTGTATTTTTCAATCATAAAAAAAAGTACTGCAACTATAACTATGCTAGTAGTTTGTGTATTGAGTAGCTTGTGATTTGTTTTAATAAATTTTATTCTTGGTTTCATTTAGTGGAATTGATGACAAGTGTTTAGAGAAGCCTGTAAATTTGGTTTTGTGCTGCACCGAAGCTGGAGACTCCATCCACAGATAGTTAGTAAAGCTGTTACAATCTCAATGTGAGTGTAATATTAATCGGCATTTGGCGGGCGGGCTTTGGTCATGCAGTTCCATTAGTTGACTTCATTATGTTAATCTGGTGATAATCTTTTCGCATCTTCTTTTGCTCATAATTATTTGATCTCAGTAATGTGGTCATAGATTAGTTTAATTAATAGTCTCTGAATGTTTGCATAGATGTAGTGTGTTTTTGTGAAGTTGAGATAGTGTAACATCACATCTGGAATCCCTGAAGAAGTAGCCAGAAGAATGTAGTACACTCCCATGTTTCATCAATTATGTTTACATCCCACTTTGGAATAGGTGGTGAGTCTATTGCCATACACCATGGTCAAATCCAGATTCTGAGCCACTACTAGAAAATCTGAATACTATTCATACATACATACATACATATCTTCACACCGGGTTCCTTAGGTGGTTGATAGAGAGCACCGAATGCCAAACATCTCTAATGTTACAGTCTGGCCACACTTTCTCCACATTCATTAATCTCTTCATACACACATGCCCGTTTCGGAGACTTCTGACTCCGCCATCAGTCAGTATCTGACCTATTCTATTTATAATTCAATATAATATTCCATATACTGGTCTCAAACCCTCCATCTCCATGCCACTACTAGAAATTCTAGTTTGAAACATCCAATATTACCGGACTTCGGGTTTGAATCCAGAACCTTTCAATTGGCAGTCACTCTCTTAATTGCTCGACCAACAATGCAGTCGGAGATAATTTATGGAATAATACATAGTGAATAACTGACACTGATAACTGGATTTAAAACCTTGTAAGATACAATGCTATATTGTATCTCCACCTGCTATATTGATCACATTAAGTGTTGTCAATGGTCCTGACGAGGCTCTATTCGGCTCTATTCGTCATTTAATGATCGCTCTTGAACTGTCAGGAAAATCAAATTTGTAAACAGTAAGAAATAAATGACCATTGAAAGAATAATGAACACCTAACGAACAGATGTAGTTTTAATGAATTACATATAATTTTGTATATTTTATCTTTGACATATATATTGTTGTTGATACATATGCAGTGGCTGTTACAAAACTTGTTTAGGAATAATTTTAAAGTGTCCCGATTAACTGCCTTGTCAATTGAGTGGCTGCAAGGGTAACTGCTGGTCGAGAGGTCTTGTATTTCAAACAGAGGTAGGCAGGTTCTAATTAAAATGTCCTAGTTGTTTGCTTGCACTCTGGAATTGTATCCGTTGTATGGCAATATGTTCATACTTATTCCATGGTGGGGTGTAAACATAACTGGTGTAACATGGGTGTGCTCTACACTCCACTCTCTCTCTACTCTCTCTTCAATGAATACAGGTGTCATGTTCCATTGCTACATCTTGATATTAACTTATAGCTAGACTCATAAGCTTGTCAGGCCTATACAGAATTGTTTAAGTTCATGAATGTTTGACAAGTGATAGTGAAACAATTTCATACTGCTAACAAAATAGCTATTACTGTCCCAAATTCCCAATCCACTGAAGTGAACAATACTTGGAGAATTGTTACCAAGAACTTTATTATGGTGAGTGCTTCAAGGAGATAATTTAAATTTGTGCCTATGTAACTTTACCAATGTTATAAAACAGGGACTGTGGTGATATCTCATAGAACTATTGCCTTGTGCATTTTTCTTAAGTGCTTGTATGTTCTGTAACAAGGAATTTGCAGTCTGCCATGACACTCTTCTTTTAAAGGGCACAAATGACCTTCTCATTTCTATATTGTTATTTATTCAGATCTTAGTGTCAGTCAGTTACATCAATATGTAAGACTAATGGAAATTGTCTTGTAACCTTTATTAACCTAACCTTCTTGTCTTACATTGACACTTGATGTTGGCGTTTGTAATTTCGTCGGGATTCAATTTAAATATTTATTATAATATCTTCTTAAGTTAATTTATAAACCAATCACAGCAATTTTTTTCAGCATAGGAGTGTTTTGTAATGTCCCTTATGTGTTTGTGTGGATGTTAAATGATCATAAATATATATAGCATCGTAGTGTATATAGTTGCTTAATTGTGTTATCTTCATATCAGCTTTTTATTTGCTTAATAATTCTATTAATATACAAAATATTTTACCATATCATGATACAAATGCAATGTTTGCAAATGTTTTCATATAATATGTTTTTTGGGATTCTTATTAAGGTCTTAATACATTTACGAAATAGTTTTGTGATTTTATTGAACGTTTTGGTTTTATCTCTAATTTATTATTATTTTTTCTAAAATTGCCTACCAGAAAATAAATGGTCAAGGTTAGATAGCGCTTCAGAGTCTGGACTGTAAAGCCATCTATATGTATATACATACATACATTTGTTTCACATATAGTACCTACGTATACATAATTCTTAATATACAGTTATATTTTAAGTTAATGTGTTTAGAGGAACTATTTTTCTTCAGTACTCATGCATTCTAACTCCTAATATGTATTGACCTAACAGGGTATGAATGTGGTATTTAACATTGTAATATAAGTATAAAAAGTAACGAAAAACATAATTTCGTATGTGATAAAAATAGTATTAATAAACAGGTTGATTTATCAACACATATCATATATCACATAACATTAATATCAATCTGATCTTTAATTGGAAGGAACAGTTCTAAATATTATTTTTATTACCCTATGTGGGTTTAATTATTGATACGTCAATTTATGTTTTGTGTTTATGTTCTCACTTGCGCTACGATTTTTAAATGTTATGCGCATATTTCCCCCCACATTCACATCACATGTGTGACCCCATCATGCGAGAGTAGCATGTTCACGTGGTGATTTCGACTGAAACGACAGCTGGCAACTTTGAATCGAGCACATGTAGAGCATTAAAAACAATACATAAATCGAATCCTAAGATCGTGTTGAGATCGCCATTGTAAGTATTTCATTCGCCTCTTAGTTGTGCCGCGGTACGGGCGTTGTTTCGCTATTGTCGCACAAAAAATGGACGCTGTATTGAGTGATTTCCATTAGCAGCATAAGTGCGTGATGTCCGGCGAAACTCCAATCCAGTCGGCCGACGGGCTCCACACGCCCGCCTATCTGTCGTGGAGGAAGCTTCAGCTCAGTCGCGCCAAGCTCAAGGCATCTAGCAAAACGTCCGCTCTTCTGTCTGGTTTCGCTATGGTAAGTTTTTTTTCCGATTAATAACGATTTTTCTGAAACACCACTCATATATATGTATTCAATTGTTTATAAATATTACATATCGATTACTACAAGAGTTGTATAAGCTTTTAGAAGCTATTTAATATATCTAATACTCTGTAAGGCCACTAAGCCATACCGAACGATCAACGTTAAACGAGACCAGTCCAATGCGCATCTCACAGAAAGTTCCACCTCTATCCAGCCACGAAACGTGCAAGACTCACAGTTCCTGCTGAACACTAGTGACAACAGTGTTAACAACCGGAAGTGAATCTTAATACATGCTGCCAATAGCCTATAAATTCCTTTACTGTTGCCAGGTGGCCATGGTGGAGGTGCAGCTGAATCCGCCAAACGCGACCAAAGTGCCGCCGGGAATGCTGGTCGCGTTCACTGTATGCACCACTCTCCTCGTCGCAGTGCACATGCTCGCCCTAATGATCAGCACGTGCATACTGCCTAACATCGAGGCGGTCGGTAACCTCCACAGCATATCCCTGGTGCACGAGTCGCCGCACGAACGGCTTCACTGGTACATAGAGATCGCCTGGGCGTTCTCAACACTCCTAGGGCTCATTCTCTTCTTAGTGGAGATAGCTATACTTTGTTGGGTGAAGTTCTACGATTTGAGCGAAACGGCCGCGTGGTCGGCGTGCGTGGTATTGATACCGGTTATGATAGTGTTCCTGGCGTTCGCCGTACACTTCTACATGTCGTTGGCGACGCACAAGTACGAGGTGACAGTCACTGGCATAAAGGAGCTGGAGTTTTTGAAGGAACAAATCGAGATGGGCGATCAGGACGCGCGGATGAATAATTTGACACTACTCGATCAAGGTCGGGTAGTTTGACAGTTTTAATAATGTCTTATATTTTGGAATGTTTTATATTTTAACAACTCCCGAGTATACATATACACCTGCATTTTTTTTCCTTTTTTTTTTAATTAAACGATTACATTTCGACAACGACCAATTGGATTATGTTACGGGGAAAATTGATTTTTTGTGTTTGTTTGCTCGGGACCGTGGCTTACATAGTACTTAGTTGTTTAAGACAGTACTTATAAGTTTATATAATCACATTTACTATGATATGTTGTCGTAAAAGACAAGCGTGCAGCATTTTATTGCCTCACTGATTATTAAAACAAATAGATAAAAATCTCAATATTGTTAATATGTGGGTTCTCTATATGTAATGTAATGTAAACTAATTGAATCTCAAGGATATGTTACAACTTCTTGTTACATAATGACCTACTAATTACCTAATCTGTACCTACCAATATTAAATATATACATACACAATATTCTAACTCGCGTGTAGAGTACCTACGTAGCGGCCGAGACTGCAATCGGCGGGGGCTCATGAATAAGGAGCTCGGATAGGTCCGAAACCAGTCAGGCTATTATTATATTTTATATGTATAAACGTCTATTATATACTGTATAAAAAAAAACCATTTAATATTATTTTTATATCATTCAAATAATTCTAATATTTTACTTAGCGTTTGGTTGTAAATGATTGCTCAAAGCTAGGATGAACTACTTAAAACTATTATGACTAGTGTCAAATATTAGCGATAAAAAAATAATTGTTCTAAATTTAAATATGTACAATAAATTTCCGAATATTAAGCAGCTATTTCAAATCGATGCAACATAAACTTGATATAAAAAATTGTTTTACATAAAAAATTGTTTGCTCGTGCAATATGAATTATTGTGTAACAATTTAATTTGAATCTTTTATGAAAATATTACCTATATTCGATTGTAGTATAACAGTGTAAAAAAAATTTGAATAATTCTGTTACGTGTTCAATATTATTTTTGTAACAATTTCATTTGCACCTTTTATGAAAATGTTTGAAATGTACTGAACAATGTTACATTGGCACCACGTCACATAACACCCTTATCTAACACGTTCATTGTTGCATGGTGTCGTGTCGTGCTAGCAACCTTGGTACAATGTCCTCTGTACAAAAAGTAATAGCGATGCGTACATAAATATATTATCACGAAACATGTACGTCAACATGTGGTAATGGTAATACACCGAACTCTTCGTTGTACACGGGAGCCTTTGTTATTCTATACTTACTAGCGATCTGCCCGCGGCTTCCCTCTTGTACTTAGTCCTTTTTGTGTGGAACTAATTAATAGAACATCAACGGAATACACTATTAAGATGTGTTATAATAAATAATCTTCTTCCTATTAGTCTTCATCATGAGATACGCCACGCCCTTCCACCTCGTCGGAGGTTGATTTTTGAAAAATTATCTTTTCAAATGACTATGTAGGCTACTGTATTTAATACAAAATCAAGGCGACCTCCCAAATACAAGTTATAAGCAATATTTAACGAAATTAAAGTAACCGTAAGTCATTAAATCAAAGTGTGCAAAGCTTTCAAATATAAAAAAAAAGGAAAAAAGGGATGATTGGAATATGAAGAGATCAGACAGTTGAGATCGATGAAAAATGAGCTTCGTTAAATTAAGGCCAAATTCTAGCCTATAGGTACCTACTGTAAAATAAAAACGGCAACTGACGTCATCATCGTCAATATTTCTTTGGTCATCGTATTGGAGTTCTATATTTGAACTGAAAGATTATTATTTTGTTGACATACTATTATTCATTTTTATACCGCCAATACGCTCACTAAATCTTCGGTGTCATGCTAAAACTGATACATCACATTTAAACTTGTCCATTGTTTTCTATGGTATGCAAAATAAACGACGCAAGTTTTCGCATCAGTAAAACAAATTCATTTATGAGTGTATTTACATTCGCAATCATCAACGCTCGAGTGACTAATTTAGAAAGCAACGTCCAATGTTGCTGTATTGTACCTATTTATATAGTAAAAATTTGCTCCACACTGTTCCTTATCTCTATAATACTGTGTTCATAATGTGAAATACCCACTTAACATGTTTTCTATATTGTAACCTGTAATAATATTATATTTCACTCTTCTGAAGTAGAAACAACATTACCTACTTGCTTTCATCTACTTAAATAGTCTTAATTTTCCAATGATTTTTCAAATATGTAGTATTTTTTAGAAGAAGGGCGTTACTTTGAATATTTTTTTTTGATGTGAAATTAATTATATTTTAGTCCTTCCGAGGCATTGTTAATATTACACGGCACTGTGAATTAAATTGACAACAATAAGAAAATTATGGATCTTATTGTTGGTTTAAACAAAAGTACTATTTCTGACTTGCGGCTTTCCTTTCAAAAATCTACAGAACATTTGAGGCTTTAACGAGCAGAGAGATCAATTAGATGCTCCTTTATGATTGATATTGTCTAACAATAATAAATGGTACCTACTTGTTAACATTTGCTTACTTCAATGGAACTGGACTGACAAATTTCGACTGACAAACTGACATATGCATCCAAACCTAGTCCACTCGCTCTGTCACACACGATTAGGTACTTTAGCGCCAAATAGTCGCACAGTAAATATTACTTTTGCTTCAACATAAGCTCATGACTGTACATGTTACTTAAATAAACAACTAATTATTTACTCTGTGATATAATAATGACATAGTAATAAAATTTGTCAATGTAAATTAGCATAAGAATTTTAATAATGTATAAAATTGTGCTTCATAAAATTTATACTGCTCCATTTACAAGGTGATGTTGACAATCTTAATTTACAATATGTTGAAGAGAACCTAATACATTTGATCAATACAATATTGCAAGTGTTTGTCTATGTCCCCTATTTTTTGACGCAGCCAAAACTGGCTTTGCTCGAGAATTTTTCTTGAATTTTGCAATGTCTCCTGTGAAAAAGAAACATCAATAAATAAGTAACGTGACCATTAATTACTTGTACCTACTGTTTACATGACGATATCCGCTTAGGAAGCACGAGACGAAATATATAGTCCACAGGGAATTAATTATAGCGAGTGAAATTTGGGGCTAAAACGCACGTGTAATTACCTATAACCCAAAATTTTAACAAAAAACCAAAATTTTGAATGTCAAACTAAAAAGATTATTTGACGTCAAATTATAATGTTGATAACTTACTGGGGGCATTGGATATTCTGTTGGCAAATCGCAGAATTGTCTTATGATAATATCGGACATCTTGGACTTGACGCAGATATCTTTTTTCCAGCACCCTTCTTGCAACTGCCCGGTGTGCATGTGGTAAAATCTTCCTAAACCATTCTTCATGTTGTTTTCCCAGTGGCCCTCGT
>DWDU01001069.1:0-15711 GCA_018245575.1 Jemadia suekentonmiller
CTATAAATTTACACATTTCCTATAAGTAATTGTAACTGGTGAAATGTGGGAGCGGATTACAGGCGTGATGTTACGTTTTTTTTTACTAGTGAAATATGTTTAACGAGAGAAAAAGCATTATGAAGATTCGAAGCGAATAAACAGTATGAACATTGACCATTTTAATGTAACAGGATGAGAATATACATTACATAATGTGGTAATAATTAAATGATAAGGAAACAAACGGCAACGTTGACGTATGTTTTTTATCCTTAACGAAAGTCAGCAGATGCGTAAACTTAAAGTGCGCTCGACATTCCATTCGCCTTGTGATAGCATTGTTGTTCGAGTGAGAAATTATTTCGGTGACGAGTTAACTCCTCATCCTCACATACCCTTCAACCCACCGTATCGTAGCAATCGAAATTCCGCGCGTCCGTACACACGTGTAAACTACGTTCATGGGAACTAACCCGACGATACGAGATATACGCACGGGATAAGGCGCACTCGGAACACGCACGAAGCGGGAGGGGTCCGCGGAGGCGCGCACGTCAACGTGTAGTGGTAGTGTAATCTTCAATCAGATGTCACAAATAGCGACGTCGATGTACGCCAGAACGCGAACGTATGGCGACGTCAAAAACATCTCAGTCATGTCGTACCGACAACGTGTGGTACCTCTACGCAAGGACCGGGCATTATCCACAATATTCATGCCGATACATGGAGTTGAGAACGGAAACGTAATGTGAATGGAGCGTGCTCAGCTCGCCGATATCCTACACATACTTACATATATTCGATAAATAATATTAAAATGCACAGAGTTGTTTTCGTAAAAAAAATTTGATCGACCCAAAAATGGTGACGCATATAACAATATACCTGTTTCGTTCAATGCGTCATAAAAGCAAGTATTATGGAACTACATACCTTGCTTCCTAAAACGAATACTCGTGCATTTTTATATAACCCAAAAGAATTTTCTATCATCGTCAGTGCTTTTGGTTTCACAGCTCGGTCAATTTTTATTTTTTCGGTGAGTTCATAATTATTATGATCAATACGAGCTTCGAATGTAATTTCAACGTTTGTGAGATCTCGTACCTTCTCCATAGGTGCTATGTTAGCGATGTGGGAGCTGCCCATCGCTCGTTCTGCACGACAAACAAGGCAATTGGCTCTGCGTAGATCGCTATCGGACACGCCACGCTCGGCAGCGGCCCCGCGCTCGTGGCGTATTTCACTTTAAATTTTCCGATGTCCAAACGGTCGTTTCATTAAACCGCAAGAGTTATGATCGCATTTATCTGTTTGTTTTTAGCTTTCCTCAACTTTAACATCGCTAATAAAATGTTTGTTTGAATAAAGACATCGGTTCTTAGATATAACAGTCGACATGTTACCCAAAACAGTAATGTAATTTGTTGAATATTTTTTTTACGTATTTCATTAATATTCGTACAGCATTAAGAACGTCAGGTTAAAACCATGGTATAAGTGAAAACAGTACTAAAGCCGTAAACGATGTGGGCGACCTGACTGGTAGCAGTATAAAATCATCATGTATGGTTACGTTATTCATGCAAGTTTACCTTAGCATCGTACATTTGTTTAACACGGGAACCGTTTCTTCATTCACCGACCGAAGCGAACGCAACGCAAACAATATTTTACAATGCATGGAAGAAACGCGGTATGCTTATCTAATTTGATTAGAAATCAGGATGTTCATTTTTTCCATGCGCACAGTTTTATTTCAAGATTGTAAAAACAGATTGTAAAATTATCACCATTGATGGTTCAAATGTGTTAATAATAATTTTAGCTTGGGCAACCATAAATTGAAACCATAAAAAAATCATATTGGCAAGAAAAACGAACGAAAGAAATAAGCAATGGGTATTTTACTGTGAAACGGAAAGACGATGACATCAACAAGTGTATAAATCAACAACACTACGGATACGGATGAGAAAGAGATTAAGAATAACTTAAGACATGAAAGTATTGGGGACGAAAGAAAAGTTATTAAAGCCACCAACCGACCTGTTGACCGCGGGGGGGTGTCGGCGACACGAGAGGGCCCATGGACGGGTATATACCAGTCGTGTCCTTATACGGTATCGGTGCGAATGGTGTTGGACACGCATTTTAAATACGACTTCCGTGATCGTATGAAAGTTTTATAACATAAAATTAAGCGAAAGATTTCAATTTAAAATTGGATATTAATTAGTGTTTTGGCGACAAAAGTACCTAGGGCTTTGAAACAAAATAATAGGTAATATTTTAGATTATCTGAATTAACGGTATAACGAACCACCTGCTCAACAAGATTCTTTAACTGTTGTACCGTCTAACAAACGGTTGATAGCAAAATATATGAAATTAAACGATGTTATTGAAGTTTTGAATACGGTATACAAAATATTGCTATACCTCTAACATCCCGGAATCGTCCTCTTCTTTTCTGTCATTCTTTTGATCCGGCATAATACAATTCATATATCATATGTAAGAAAATATTTAGATGTTCGATATCAAGCAAAGATTGAATTATAAAAGTCTTGTTCATTCAGTAATCAAAAGAATAGAAAAGTAATGTCGCAAACATACGATATAGACACTGCACGTCTGCTGTACATACATACATATACAACTTAGGTAATTTAATAGAAGGTACTCTTGTCACGTCCTTTGTTCTACCTATTAGAAAAATTAAAGTTTCATCTTCTATTCTTTCATGCGTAACACAAATAGTGTGAAGAATGAAAGTAACTATACGTAAATTAGCATATAACTTCAACTGGAACCGATCTCACGAGTTTGCGATACAAATAAAAAAAACGGTAAAAAGAAAACGGCGAATAGAAATTTTCAAGCTAATTCAACGTGATCATGAATAGAAAGTGTACTACAGGTACAGTAGAGGTGATTGTACGTACTGTACCTGCCAATGGATGGAACTGGTGAAAATCAATTTGGCTCAATTGTAAATCTTATACTGCGTACTCATAAGGAAAGTGTGTTTTCACTCACGACATTTTATAGGCCCTACGAATGATACAAATCGAAATTACTTACTATTCCATTAACGAAATCAGTGAAATCGGATTACGGGCCAGAATAAGGTTAATGCATGCATTTCGATAAGTGTACGTAATGTACCTACATGTGTACGTAGAATCAATAGCGATACAAGCATAATTTTGATGTTATCGATAAATCAATTTGAAATGTATTTCTGCTTTTTACCTACAACGTTTAAAATATAATAATATAAAGTTATGCAAAAAAAAATATAGAAACAGAACAAACGACTAAAATAAAAAAGAAAGCAAAGAAATCAAAAGTTGAAGCAACAAACATGGAATCTCGCTTGACATTCAGATTTCAAAAAACCGCTTTGAAACTGGCAACTGGCACTACGATTTGGAAAATATGTATTATGATAATGGCTGCCTTAAACGCAAGTCTGACGGCTACGTTGCGCGAGAACACAAATAAACGCAGTTTAAAGTACGCACAATTCTTACGCTGGCATTTACCAGGAATACACGCGAACAAATCATAAACGTCATTTCCAGGGCTGTCGAGATAGACGATACACGGAAGGACATTAAGTTACAATATAATTCGAAGTCAGTTTAGAATTCTTCGATATATATGTATGTATATTTTATTATTTTAATGTTTATTGCTCATCAGCTTCTTAACATAATGTATACTTCTGTGACGGAAACCGCATTTTTCTTTGAAATACGTACATATCTTTACGCCGGGTTCCTTACGAGTTAGGCAGGTATTTTTCTTTATAATACTGAAATATAAGCATTGCCCTATTTGTTTCATAATTTGCATTGTTGCTGTTAATCACCTGTTATCATCAAGTCAATTCGCTTCGTAACTGCTGAGGCTACCACAACACGAGGTTCCACTAAAAAATAGCGCTGTGATTTGTTAATCGCAGCTCTATTTTTATTCTTGTTTTAATACAGATTTTAATTCTTGTTAAGTATTCCATCACTTATTCTTTTTGCCACATCTTTCTCTCTTTCAAACGTTAACATTATTAGTAGTTAAAATGTAGCGTCTCTAGTATAAGAATATGCCATTTTACAAACTATTTAGATATCACACTTGTGCACTTCAATGACATAGAGGGCTGAAATCTAGTCTACTTGTCATTGCTTCTATCCAAAACACGCAATATATAAAAACTAAGTGCAGCAATATTAAACAAAATTAATAACGTTCATGCAAACATGAATGTAGATGAAGGTATCTTTTAGCTCGTCTACGTTCACGCATGTATTAACTGAAGTACAGCGGCTACAGTATTTAAAGCAACATAGGGGCGAACGGAGAGCAATAGAATTATAGAAATATAAAAGGCGTGCGTGTATGAAAAGAGTGATGAACACGGTAGACACACAGGTCTGTGAGGATGGAGATATTTTGGCACTCGATACTTTCTGGCTATCTCGCAAGGAACAACAATTATATAAAACTTCGTTGGCTTATTCCTGTATGATCTATTGGCACTTTGACATCCTTGTGAGCGTGTAATATTAGTAATAGAGATATTAAGCTTTTAGCGGACGCGGACACGAAGCCGGAGGTGGTCGCGCGTACGCTAATCACCGCTAGTGGCTACAGCGGGACTTGCGAACCACGTACATATATGTATGTAGTCATATTTATGACTTTACACTTGCATGACTTACAATACAACAATTACGGTGAAAAAATACAATACGCTGAACCAAAAGACGAAGTTTTAATAAAAACAATTGGTTGAATGATATTGTACTTAGTAATTTAAGACACTGGACGTGGCCAAACGTATCAACAATATAGAGCTTTAACGGAAAAGAGCTATCCGCAACGGATGAGAACACTGGCGATGGAGATATACATATGTATGTACCTATAGTACTAATTAACAAAAATAAATAAAATGGGTATAATTAATTTTTATTTTATTCAACTTCTCTTTTTATTTGCAAATTGCACATTTAAGTAAATTGATATTTGTATAACCTCTATTGTCTGAAAACCACTTATTCATCCATGTTTTAATTTGATGATCTAATATACAATAACAAAAAATTGAGACACAAATGTACCTAATGCTTATAAATACATAACACATCTTATGTAAAATCACGCATTGGTGTACATGGAATATACAAGAGTCACAAGTGTAGCTATTGTTTTTATACTTTTCCACTCGTGCTATTTTATTGCAAAGGTGACAAAACAACTTAGCAAGAGTAATATTCACAGTTGTTGAAATGAATAGTAGATAGACGAAGTTACTCACGCATTCTGATATAGTATTGAGGATATAGCATTCATCCCTTTTTAAGAATATTGCGACTAGGTTTATGTTACGAAGTAAACTATAATTACATCAATATCAATATTCGATGACATTTTCTTAACAAAAAAAGGAACATATCGTTGAAAAACCGAACAACAGTTGTCCGATCAGCAACGTCTGAACTGTCGTCGGTGCAGTGCTTTGAGCAGCTGCGGGCCACACTATTGACACCACTTCGTACCTGAGCATCGGATGACTCCATTGTATCGTTAAAGTAATAATACAACAGCATTAGACCATCCTATGAGTAGCGGTAATAATATTGCAACTCTTAAATATTTGTGTCTACAAACTGTGAAGAAGGAATAAGACTTTGGAGCAAATTAAAACGCCTTGATTTTGAGAGTATATATGTATCCCGTGATGTACCAGTAGCGTGCGGTATCCTCAACGCGATCTCAGGTTTCGCCGACAATCTTTAACCTTTGCTTGTACAGGTAGTTCGAACCCAATTCACTTTCACGCCAGAGCGCCAGGTTCGCGACCTGCAATACGCGGATTGCACAACCTCGAGACCTCTCACCGGCAACTATTCTGTTTTCAATGAACCCAAGGGTCCTGGGAAATACTAGCAACTTTCGCGGTCCTGTTATCGATGTTACGACATAGACGACTTAAATGCCTCTAATTCGTGAATGTGTAGTGAATGGCACTATTGACGTTAGTAGCGAAGACCGGCGAAGGAAGCTGTTGTCTTATCTATAATATATGGCAAACGATTCAATAAACAACGAGTGAATCACTAATTATATAAATTGAATTTTACATGAACTAACGAATATTCGATGACATTTTTATTTTCGATGACATATGCTGACATATTCTATGCTGAAATATTTCTATGTAACTATCTACATGGCGATTGGCTGAACGTTATAAATTATATCAATGCGTTGCAATACCTGATAGCGGTAATTTAGAAGAAAGAAGTTAGTACAAATAACAATTTGCTGGAAAAACAAATAAATGTTAATGTTCACATTAATCGGTCAAACGATGTCCAAATCAATTATTTAAAGTAGATATACCTATTTTAGGTACGTAACAAGATCAATTTTTATACATATTTTTATTATGACACCTAGCGTTACTAATCAAGATCGACAATTTCTACGCAATTATCTTGATTCGCTGTGTTGGAAACTTATCACCGTATAAAATTTTATTTAAATCGAATTATCCACTAACAAGAAACAGTTTCTACTTCTATTGTTTGCCTGTCATATACCTGTCACCAAAAAAATTTCAATTCCTAATTAAATATCATATTAGTATATACACTATTAATAGGTTAACACGTTATTAAAATTTATTATCGGACACATAAAGGGTCATCCTGGCGATTGTCTAGTATACGAGTATATTCAAATTAACTATAATGCCAGCGATACTAGAGTTCATAAGTTGTTCAAAGGTTCGGATGTCCTTTAGCCGATTCCGCAACAGAGCGAGTGCCTGGGAGAATTCAGTCGCACTCTTGCAACTAAACATTGCGTCACTTTTATGCATTCATTGCACCCGTGTATAAAGCTCGATATTTAAAAAATGTCTGTAAGAAAATATGTATTAAACAATCGGATATATGGGTCGTGGTGAACACTTTCACGCTTTAGAGAATATTAAGATACGCGACATATTATTATTATTCTCTATGAAGAATATTTCTAAAATCATAATATCAGATGATATTTTAAAATTGACAGGCAGTAATCCAGCAACACAACGACTTACAATCGATTTACGTAAACTTTTGAGAGCATCTCGTTTACGAGCAAAGCACAAAAGAAATACAATAATGGTACTAAGACCCGCAATGTCCCTCCACAAATTAAAGTAAGAAATACTATTTCCAACAATATACCAACGAGCACGTGGTCTAATTTGTATGTAAATGGATATGTGTGTGTATGTGCGTGTGAGTATAACATACTCATATGACTAAGATTCCGCAACAGCCCAGTCCCGGGAAAGTCGGGCCCGCTTTCGCGGCGCAATCGCCGTTGCATCACCAGCGCCGCCGCCGCCTCCGCCGCGGGACCTCGTACGCAACAACGCATTTAGTTAACCTCCTTGCGGTAGTACCACGAAAGGTTTTTTTGCGCCAATACGTATGCAAGCACGGAATTCATTTAGTTGCAATACATTAAATTTATAAAGAAATAAAGTTATTATTATAATAGATATATGGGACTATACTACGCTCCTTTGCCTACCATTTCGGAGCTTACAGGCGCGATATTATATATATTACATATTATTTATAACATAGTTACTCCCCTCAAAAGTGACGATCTGTGAAATTTTAGCCTCTCACTCCGAGGGTTGTGGGTTTCGACCCCCGACACGCCACCACTGACCAAATACAAATAGCCTACGGTTTCTGATTGAATCTCATTGGTTACACACAATGATAGAATACATAGAAAACATAGTGAAGGAACCTGTAACATCGTGGAGTTTTTTGTTAGCGAGTACAGTCTGCGAATTTTTAAAACGTCACACTCTGAGAACAGACCCGCGGTCAAAAGTGATACCTACACAACGAAAACCTTGATGACGAGAATTTCACATCGATAGACATGCCACGGACGAGGTAACATTTTTCTATCGGCGTTTATCTCAAATGCGTAGAATTCTCCGGCCGATGTGCGACGCGTGCGTGCAATAAAGGATACATACTTCGAATACAGCAAGAGGTGCGTTTATATATAGTCTATTAGCGGACCCAGTACTTAGCGCCCCTTCGTATATTTGTAGGGATAATATTATATGTTTAAACATGTTTATACATATGAAGGTCAGTTCAGTTTCCAGATATGAGTGGTAAAGTTAAAGATGATGGCTTTAAAATTCTAGTTGTCTAGAGATAAGAGAATTATTGTAGCCACATATGTTAGTATATTAAACATACGTTTTATTATTACTATTTGCATTTCATACCTACCAAACGCAATTCAGTTTATTTGGTTTAATACGAAATGTTACATCACCTTTAATGGAATAAATATTAAAATCTAGGATATATCAACAACCTGTATACTTACAAGGAACTTACTTGAACAATACCTAATGAATAAGATAACAAAACGTATGGAAGTGATCAACAGAAGTAATTAGCAGGTCAGCGAGTACATCGCCCGATAACATTTTTAATGAAAGGCCAAATATCAAACAAATCGCGCTCGGTTTAAACCGACGCGACTGAATCTGATAATTGGAAAACCCTATGAGTCATTTATATAATCTACTATTGAAAAGTACACACATTGACAACACACTGTTGAATACGATGGTGCCGCCATTTAGGTGATAGTGTAGCCATCTAGGCGATAGTGCTGCCACTTGTTCAATATAATCTTACCATTGACGGCAATTGAGAACATTCGAGTGGGGATAATAGACCTAAGTGAAGCGTAAATATGTATATTTTTTTATATTTTCGCAATAGGCTCGCGTTTCATGGCTACGTGTATCTCACCTGAATGGCCAAACGAGGCATAGAATGTAGCACGTTGCCCAGAAAATACCTATTCATTCCTGACATTATAAATTATAGATTATACAAATCGGAAATCCTTAACGATTAAAGCTAGTTACAATTATAATCTTACAAAGCACCATTTTATATAAATAACATTAGCGCCAGATTTTGAGGCGTACCATTGGTCGGATAAACGATTAGGCCATCACTGTTTCTTAACGTGCAGTCAAGAAACAGTGCGTGAATTATATTTTATTTGTACCTACAGCAACATCTGTCGTCAGGGTTCACGTGTGGAAGCCGCACGCGGCTGCCTGCGCAACCTCTATTTCTGTCGCCGCGCAACATTGTTTGCATTGATCTATTTGAGTTTAAAATTATGTTATAGGGTCGCCACGTTGAGACACGCGGCTATCCGATTATGAGTTCTCCCGCAACAACGCGCCTGTACAACAGCTACAGTCCTATTCGTAACAGAATATACTTGTTGCTTGATTTATTGTATAACATATACAATAAATCAAGCAACAAGTGCACTCTTTAAAAAAAATAATCCTGTGTTGTCTATATCTATGCTATTGTTATAAAAACTGTTTGACTGCATGTCATTATTTAAAAATATGTCATTATTACTTAACAGAGATTACGCGATACCATATTTGTTCAAAGGTACTAGTACTAGCATTCAATTGAGTACCAGTTGATCAACAAGCAGGATCATTTTTTACAACTACCTACCTCTACATATAAAATAAAAATCACTGTAACATGAACACCGCACGCGCTTCTGAGACGAGTTTTAAATCTATAAAAATGGAACAAATAAATAAGAACACGCTTCAATCTATTTGTATCGCGTGCGTTACGCAAAAGATTCCGCGGCATGTGGGGTATGTTTTAATAAGCGTAAATAGCCACGTACATGGCCGCCGAGAGGAAACCACGTAACACCATTACGGGTGACATGGCGAGGCTGTTTTTTTCTTCTTCTTCTTCAAATACATTTATAACGAAAGCTATATATAGCGGTACATCGACGGTGACATTAATACAAATACATACATATATGTATGTCGTATTACATAAAAGCAACGTTGGTCGAGTGGTAAGTGAAACTGACTGCTATGATGTCTGTTCAATTCGATCTGACGTATTTCATCCAACTTCATCACTCCTCATACGTCCACGCCGGTACCGGGGACTCATTACTTCCCGATTAGTCAGTATTTGAGCTATTTGATTAAAAAATATATATCACCACCTATTCCACAGCGGGGCGTAAACGTAACTGGTGAAACGCGGGCATGTTCTACATTCCTCTGCCTACCTCTTCGGGAATTACAGGCGTGATGTTACGTTATAAGAGGTTTCATCTCCATCGGCAGCTCCATCCATGAACATTCGCTAAATGTTTAGTATTACTACTTGAGGAATACATATCCCACCGGTCGACAATGCCACGCTGACTTGGTTAATTGCGGTTCCTTAATTTATGCATGACGTTAAGAAAACAGTCTAAAAATTAAAAACTGTTTTTTTTTGTTATCTGTTCGCGCTCGTACTATGTAGTAACTGCGTACAATTTTTAAAACATATTTCACGTGAAAATGTTCTTTTTTTTCTTCATTACTATTACGTACATGCAATAGATACGCCATTTTCCGTAAAAAAAACTTTATTTTTATAGACAATTCTAAGATTCTTTGGTTTTTCCGATTAAATTCACAAGTATCGTTCACATATAACATTCAATTTACACACTACAGAGGCAAGCGATAGACTTCGTTTAAAGCACAAAGTGTGATGAAGCGATACTAAATGATAAATAGTCAAATATCACAATACGTACATATATAGCCGTAATGCCAATGACCTTCCTATTTGGATACTCCTTTTGCGGCGTAAGAAATAAAAAAAAATATATACAGACACTAATGTATCTTAATGTATTTTCCTAAGCGTGACAGTGGAGATTGATGGTTAGCCAGTGAAAGTGAGAATCGTGAGGCGACTGCAAATACTGTAAGCTTTTCAACAAATCCGGGGTCAAGTTGAAGCGACGATGTTAGTTACCATTAGGGCTGTCGCTCTAATGGAAAATAATCTATTAGAAAAGAAAATTGTGATAAAGTGTACAATGTTTGAAAGCATGCCATCTAGTGTAATACATTACCCTAACCAAAAACAAAGACATGAAGTTTCGTTGACCTTATTCTAACACGTTAACCACACAGAATATTATTTGATCAAAGGATATTAACCAATGAAATTGGACAAAACTTTGAGACTAGATTACGTACATACATTAAAGACGATGACGAGCAAAACGCGACAACCCAACAAGAGCAGAGCAACCGCTCGTATGTTTTTCAAAGACGTCGCGAGTACGTCTCTATTGTCATACAAATGAGGCAACACTTATAGTTTTTCTACGGCGAAACAAATTCGTTCTATTTACGTCTTAATGGATGTCACATAAGGTCACGGACGTAAAATCGCTCTGTTATTATCAAAAGGCTGTTATTATATAAATCATAGATATTTTTTTAGACACTAAGTGAAACTAACTGATTGCATTTAAGTAGAATTTCTTACCCATAGCGAATAATGTGTGGGAAACCAATAAGCTGTTTGACCGTTTTTTAATACAGAATAGTAAGTTGTATCAATAAGTTAATAACAGTTATTACACACGTACCTTGTTTCGGGAGCAAAGGCCACTAAATGACAAGTAGCCGAATTCTTATACTACAGATAAAATATTACAATAAAAAGTTTATTTTAATGCCAACTTTTTTTTTGCGTCAATGCCATTTATATGAACCGTACAATGTACTAGCATGAAAGTTGCCAAAACAATGCAATTGTATCTATTATTGTTCGAATTTACGAGTTAGTAAACTATAGTTTTAAACGCTCAAAATGTTAATTGAGTGTGATTTGTGCACACGCGAATCTACATAAACATGACGTGACAGAAACTCTCTTGTATTTACGATGCGTATAATTCACCGTCGACGATATCGCGGGAGCGTCCCAAGCGATGGCGAACAAGCGATTTATTCCTCATCATCATAAACACTTCTACTATTGTATCCTTCTACAATTGAATGCGGATCTATGCTCAGTATAAGAAGACTAGGCAACTGATTATTCGAATGAACCAAAAGTGATAAAGTTCGTAATGAGACTGAGGTTTCATTTCAAGCTGTTCGCAACATGGAATAAAAAATAACGGTGTGGTATGGGACGAACCCACATCGAACTTAGAACACTGTCACCCCCGTATAAATATATGAAGATCGTGATTGTCTCAGCATACACATTAATACGCAATTTCATATAACTTACCAATAAACAATTGTTGAGTGATCGTTGATGATAGTAAATCCGAACCCACGTCATAAAATACCGGATAATGATTATTGCATTATTACATATTAGTGGCCTTCGACGTATAGAACTGCAATAGATGCATTGGTCCACAATATGGTGTCATTCACAATTGACACAAAATTACTAGAGAATTTAAAAATTACTCTTGTATCAGTATCAATCTGTTTTTACCCTCAATCAGACTGAAGATTGCACAGCACAGTCCGCTCATATCTCAACACTCGAAACCAATACACGAACCTAGCGCTCGTAAACTACCAATCATTAATTATGCCGACGTCAACGTGGCGGTGTGAAATATTTAGTGAACGTCCACCTACCACCGGCGCGTATGAGAAAGTCCACCCGGCGAAGTCTGTCCGCACAGGAACCGAGCTATTAAACACCGCGACAATGATAATTGTACGTTTGACGCTTTGTGATCAACGCAAAGCTCGACTCCGATATCTGTTAGCTGGCGATATTGCTTAACCATAGAAACCAGTTCTGGAGTTGCACAGGGCGTGAACTGTTGCGGAGTTCTTATGATATCAATGGATTATTTTGTTAACTAACTCGTGTATATATGATCATGAGATACCTATATCGATTATTTTATTAAGTGACGTGCTTACAGAATAGTGGGCGCGGTATTAGTTCCAACGGGTCGCCATTTATTGGATATTATAACATCGCATTTGTCCTTTGGAGAACAGCTAATTTGAATTTGTTAACTTTAAATAAGATTCGTTTCAAATTTTGGACAGCGAATAGAACAAATCTTGTGTTTTCTTTGTATTATCTTTCTTCTCCTTTTACCATTTATCTATATGCACTTTGGTGAAGTTGACAAGTCCTTCTGTTAACCTACACACTTTAAATGCAGTGTTTGAGAATTTTTGAGATTTCATAATTTTGGGGAAGCGTGAAGCGGTCGGTGGTGAAAAAGAAATAACGCAAAAACTGAAAAAATGACGGATACAAAATCTCTAAAAGCCCGACAACAAACAACCAACACCAGAAACTGCAAATTGCAGATGGAAAAAAAACAAAGCATTAATTAATCATCAAAAATCTAAATAGGTATATACGGAGGAATTCTTAATTTGAAATTAAATAAACGTACGTACCTATATTATAATGGAAAAATGTAAAGAACAAAAATATAACCTTCAAAACGATCCAAGGAAGGAAAATTATCATAACAAATCATAAATTCAAATAAAAAATGACGTGTTTAGCGGAGCGCGGCGCGGCGGGTCACCTTCCCGCGCGCGCACCGCGCACGGCTCAATTAATCTCACCGCGAGCGCATTTAGCGATTGTCAACAACTTTTTGATTTGCACACTCGGTGTGTCGACGTGATTTAAACACTACTACTACTATACTACGCAAACAAGCGAGCGTTTTCGGACGTGAACATGTGTTTTTTTTTTGTGTTCTTTAACGACGAGTAAGAAAAAACAATTTATTTAGGTACCAAAAGTTTATTGACATTCCTGCGTGTGCGCCAGTCTCGTTTCGCGAAGACATATTTCGTTCTATATAAACATCCCTCGTATATACATAACATACGATGCCAGGTTGGTTGGATACATATGCAACGTAAATACAGAGTAATAGTATTATCATACAAACAGTGGAAGGAGATTTACGGACCAAAAATAATATAAACCGTGAAATAAAACGCCACAACATTTTTCAAAGTAGAAAGAGCATTCGCCATGAACGACTGAGGATATAACACATATCTTACACATATACTCGTAAATCGAGTATCGTCCAATACCGCTGTACACTCATGTGCTAAAACCACTGCGGAGCGACTACTGAAACAGGACGGGCCAATAATTATAAAAGTTCGATATGAATGTTGTAATTGCGCTTAATTAGATAAACTACTGCATCGGTAAATAAATCACAGTGAGCCCATTATCGAGGCAAGAAAAATAGTTGAATCGCGAAGCAAAAACTATTTTAACTGTTCAATAGCAATTACTGTCCGCGGTTGGGGCCTGCTCGGCTCCTATGAGAGAGAGGGCGCCGGGGATGTGCCGGTTGTTAGGAGTAATTAATGCTATATGTAAGTGCTGATAGAGTCTAATAAAATTACATAACAAAATGTAACATTATCACATTTCATAAAAATAGAAGCTAATCGCTTCCTTATTTCGTCATTTTACTTTGATTTAATTTTTAATAATAATAATATAAACATGTTACGATGTCCATAATAACAATATTAATATGGAAATTTTCACATAATACATAATTTTAGTATCCATAAAATAATATGAAAGTGAATTAGAAATTTTCATATCAATGTTTTAATATCGCAAGCAAACTTCATTCAAAATTTTATGCGACAACATTTATTAATATTACCTTACAAGCGACAACGTGACAACTTCACAAACTAGTATCAAAAATTCTGACATATATATGGTATATATATATATACAGACACTGAAAATATTTTCATCGATCTTGATACTTTCATTACGGTGCCGTGCATTATTAAAATGGGACCAAACAGAACAAACATGTATACAATGTACGAAACGAACATTGTTTGTAGAGGAGACACGAGAAGCGGAGCGGGGCATCTTTATAACCCTGTCACTGTCACCAGCGCGGTGACGTCACAAGTCTAATATAGTTTGTGCAGTGACAAAGATAACGGCCGGGTCGTTGGCCCGCGACTGCGCTCTGTGCCAGTTGGAACATCATCACATCACGAAACGAACCGACGGGAGATGTTCAAAAATGTTCACAGTACAAAGTTCATGCACACACGCGCACACACACACACACACACACATATGATTGCACACATACGTGCGAACCTGTAAGATCTAGCTCGCCGCTCGCGAGACAATGAGAAATTTACAGTCGTGTTCGTTTATACTTATGCGCGACTGACCGACTGACTTCGCTTTAGTTTATTGCGCTTCAATTGATATTTACATACATATGTGTGTACGTCGCTAGTCATGCAAGAGTTTGAATGTCACGACTGTAATCCCCGAATAGATCGGCAAAGCAATTTGGTACATTCTCAAATTTCACTATCAGTTACTTCACACGTTCCATCTCGAACTATATAGTGAGCCTTGTGCTATAGATCCGGCACAGATCGAATCTTCAATCAAGCCACTACAAGCAATTTCATCTTAGAAAAATTCCATAGTACCCAGTAGTAGTAGTAATCAAGTTTGAATAAAAATTAATATTAATTTAACTGATACTAATAGTTAAATAAGTGCAGTAGTTTTGGCCGAGAACTAACTCGGAACGTCTTATGTATGCCCGCTACATTGAAACTGAGTGATGTGGTCACAGTGCTGGCTAGCGGCCTGACTTGATAAAAAGTTCGCGATCGATTTAGAGGAATACAGTATGTAAAAAAAAACGTAACATCACGCCTGTTATCCCCGAAGAGGTAGGCAAAGGAGTGTAGAACACTCCCACGTTTCACCA
>DWDU01001070.1:0-15710 GCA_018245575.1 Jemadia suekentonmiller
CGAGCTGTGTTGTAAATTGAGGCAGCCAAAAGTTTGACACGTTGCTAATATGTCTTCAATAACACTAGGAGCGCATGTAACAGGTGTTTGTGGCCGCTAATGTTTCGTGTCATAGATACACGCCTCAAAAGATCGACATCGAACTGAAGCTGCAGCCGTTCGTGCCGGAGTACGTGCCCGCGGTGGGCGACACGGACGCCTGCCTCAAGGTGAGCACGCCCGCGTGCGGCGCGCGCGCTCGCCCGCTCGCGGACCCCGCCTTGGAGTTCGTCGATAACTTGGGTAACTTTAGCTGGTTATTGTAACCAGTCATTTATTTGATGAGTAGAGAGTATCGAGTGTATCATACCATACCTTATCTTTATACACATGATTCTTCTTCATTTGTCACTCTTTTCGTTAACTCACACCGGTTTAGGAGTCTTGGAGTTATGAATATCGACATTCACAGTGGAAAAGAGCAAGTAAAGTTGTAAAAGAGTATATCTATAAAACGTAACGTAACATCACGCTTGTAATCCCCGAAAAGGTAGACAGAGAGTGTAGTACACTTCCACGTTTCCCCAGTTACGACGTTTACGGTCCATTATGAAATAGGTGATGAGCCTATTGTCATACACCGGGCACATTTTCAGACTTCGAAAATTTCGGAAATACTAGAAAATTTAAATCAAAAAAATCCAGTAGAGAGCGACCCAAGATTTGGATCCAGGACCTCTCGATAGGCAGTCGCGCTTGCAATCAACTCGATCAAAGAGGCAGTCGATAAAACACATTACATCTATAAAACATCTCAAACAAATGTGATGTTCAATTTTTATCCAGCGTTATCTTTTATGAACCTTAGTTTCAGCTATACCTAATGTTTTTAAGGTCTGACGGTGTTGGACGAGCCTTCCGCAGAGCAAAGCGACTCCGCGCTCCTACATCTCCAACTCAGAGCCATATCGAAAACCAGTAGCGCTAAATCCACTGTGGTATGTATTATATTCAGCTCCTTATATTGAAAAATGAAAGATTGCGTTTGGCTACCACCCAACTTGATGGCGACGTACAGCCTAGGATGTGCCAGAACGAATAAAATATCCCGGTTCATGATTGTCATAAAATAAATTTATCATAAGTTTAAATGGCCCTTAGGTTTTTATCAGTTCTTCATATTAATAAAGTCTCACTAGTAAGTTAGGCACACACTTCGCTCATATTTAGAACATATTTAAAAATATTCTTGAGGTACAAAAATACGTATATTTGAGAAATTAAAAACACTAACGTTTATTCATTAAGTAGGTTAACTATAGGTAGATAGTCGCGAGTATTAATGGCTATCAACATATTTATTATTATAATTGTGTATACATTTGGAATGTCTCAATTGTTATTGAGTTAAGCAGTTGGGGCGGGCGGCGATTTTTTAAAATACCATGTATAGGATTTATTCAAAGTACGAAAAATGATATTAATGTGCAAAGTATCCTTTCCTCTGTTTTGAATAAGTGATTAATATTGAACAATTACGTTGTATTATTGTAATGGCATTTTTGTAACGCATTAATGATCTAATTAAGCCACAGGATTTCTAAACAGGAAATTGTAAAATAAGTTTTATCTGTGCGCAGTTGACGAGGAAAATAGAGAACGCCGAGAAGAATCCTAAGGCCATCGAAAGGTGGATAAAGGACGTCAGTGAGCTGCACTTGTCGAAGCCTGCGCCAACTGTCACCTATACGAGGTTGGTTCATTGTTTCTGTCCATGTTTATAGATGCTCGGACGGTCGATAAGTTACGTAATATCTTGTATATCTATGTCCACTTACATACCTAACACACGTCCTCTCCATCACCTAGGGTTTACTGGTAGAGAATGCCAGAAATTTAAGGTGTTACATAAAATTAAATATATATATTTGTAAATACTTTCTTATACGAAAGATATATTATAGATTCTGATAGGAGGTTAATCACCCATTCCCGTCTTTACCGTCTATAAATTGGCGCCAGAGTGGACAGTTACCTAACAGCACAAAAAAATTTACTTAATAAAAGTATGGATTAATGTTTCTATTTTGCCAGCAAAATGCCAGACATAGACAGCCTGATGGAAGAATGGCCGGAATCTATGGAGGAAACTCTCAACCAAGTGGGTTTCCCGCCGCCCACGCTGGATTGTAGCCTGTCGGAGTACGTGGCGCTAGTGTGCGCCATTTTCGATATTCCTATCGCGAGTGGGACATTAAATGATAGTATCCAGGCACTGCATCTCCTCTTCAGCTTGTACTGCGCCGTGAAGAATTCTCAGTTATACGCGGAGAGGGAGAAGGAAAAGGGGGGATAAAAAGAGGGAAGGGAAGAAATTTTTATATTTCTTTGTAAGTTTAATAAATAAAATCATTTTACGATTACGAGTTTTAATTAGTGTTCTTCGTTCAGTGTTAAATTTTTATATGGTAATGGTGCTGGATTAAAATTATTTTGATGATTGGTTATGTAAAGAGTAACTGTGAAATAACCTAATTTTACTTTTTCTAGTTCTGATTAGGTTTGACTAAAAAATTACTGATAATAAATTAGGTAGAAATATAATATGGAGTGTAGGGTTTTTGTAGACTGTGTTGCCAATTGTTGGAGCTTTTATAGATATTTTGCCTTATTTTAGTTTAATAAAAAAACCGTGACTTCTGGGACATTACAATAAAAATTATTATTATTTGATGTTGCAAGTTCAATATTGCAGTTGAACCGTATCATATTTGAAACTCGTGATAAAATAAGTAATAAATGCATGTAGATTTTCTGAATCAGGAGGTAAAAACATCACAACAAGCATACACATTTGGCGAAAATTAATGTTTATTCACAAAAATTTCATTACAATAATCTACATAGACAAAAATATACATTTTTCAATTACTATTATTATTATTATTGTAATTAATAATACTAGCCTCATAGGAAACTGGTTGTTTGGTATATTTAATGTTTTTCATAGTAGACTCGCTAATGTATATACGATGCCTATTGTACCGGAACCGCAGAGCGCAGGACACGTGCCTAAACATGTTTAATGCGGACGAAAGTAATAACAATGAAATAATATAAATACACATAACACGATATAAATATAAAGAAAACAGTTTTTTTTTATCAACTACGGGTTAAGTAGGCATATTATCATATTTGTAATGCAAATAAATGATTTTACATATTGGAGGAATTAAAAATAAATCAGAGTTGTCTATGTGATATAATCATGCTACATAGGATTAAAAAAATGGATACTTTAGTTCACTGTTTAGTTAAAACTTTTATTGCATGTATAATATATAGCCGATCGTCATACAAAAATGAGATCAATGCTGTTCACAATATGATTTAAATTTGGATGACTGTACCAAAGCCCCTCGGACATTTGGGGGAGATTTTTATTCAACAATTGAAAGAGACAGGCTGATGATATTTTTTAAAAAGTAAACAGAAATTAATATTATATAATATTTTTTATTTAAGGAGCACCCCAGTAGATGGCAGTACTAGTAGCGTCACTAATAGTGCCATCTGTTGGTGCACATTTGAACATGGCGTAAAAGATGGCGGAGAGTTTGTTCTTGGAACAATTTGTACATTCAGAGAGGTATTATTATATACGTACAATAGGTGAGTCAAGCAAAAAGTGTTATTGTCAATAATAGAGAGAGAAAGAAAGACTGGTATTCGTTTCTCCCTGTAAAGACGCATGCGCAGCTGCGAGACAGCGGCAACTTCGCGCGTCAGTTACTGAAGATGTCAATCAAACATGATTATATAACGCACAGACGGCACAGACGTCGTTAAAGTGATACAAGTATACCAAACTCTTTCTGTGTCTTTCTATCATCAACTCTATCTATAATGTCTCTATATACTCTACCACCAGTGTGACAATCTCGTGATCAACAGTGGAATGACAAACCGTTGATGTATATTGTGGAACTAATAATAAGTATGTAATACATGAAAATTAAAGCAAATGGTAAATCTAGTTATCGGTGAAATATTATGTGAATAATTGAAATAATAATAAAAATAGATACACAGCGACAAGTGCATAATATTGTTGTTTGGTTTTATTTATTTGTCATGCGACGAATGCACAATTACAGATTTTAATTCCAAATATTGAATAGTCTTCGTTACATTAAATATATTTTGAGTTAGTGAAGATAATAGTAATTCGACTCGTATAGAAACAGTTACACATTTTGATATCAGACTACGTTAGTCGTGGAAGTACCTAGTGATTTTTCCTTCGGGAATTAACACTGGAACCATCAAGAATATTTTGTAACCTAAATCTACCATAATAAAATACAGAGCAACACGTAGGATTCATACAAATAAGTATTTGAATGTGCCTGTAAGAGTGGGAATTTTCGAAAAAAAATAAAAATTTTCGGAATTCGGGAATTTTCGACATTAATATTATATACATAACATACATAAAAATATATATGTATATGTATGTAAGTATGCGAAACTACGCAATGATTTAAAACTCGTTGTTGAACGAGTTGAGACACGATGAAACGTAGGCATATAATCCATATTAATAAACGCTCAATAATGGTAATGGCTGTTCAGTGTTTTGTCTCTTTCTACAAAGGCTCGGGGCGTGCTATGCGGGAAAGAGACGGCATATAACCCACCAGCAGCACTACCTTCAGTTACCGTTTATGAATATGGTGGTAAATATATTAGAAAAATGGCAATGCTACTGCCCCACCTTTCTGATAATTCTCCAAACAAACGTGTCATTGAAAACAGATTTAAATGTATTTAGTATGTAATATGTAAAACATTTTAGTCCGGGGTTAAATTGATGATATTACCTTCGTCGCGGATGGAGCAGTAACGTTAAAAATAAAATTATAATCATTATTGCTTAGAACGCTTAAAATTATTACGACATACAGTCACGAGCATATGTTTGTTGAGTTTTAAAATATCTATGAATTTTATTATATGCCGACAAATTAGTAAATTGTGGCTGCAAGATAGATAATATGTTAAAATGAAATATTGAAATCCATACAAGTAGTAATAATAATCCTTCAATAACACACCTATTTATTTTTATTGAATCTTGACTTTTTTTAGATTTTTTATATTATACGTGAATATTTACACAGATGCATCGGGCCATACAAGTATGCTCACGACCGCACAAGTGGCTTCATGTACATTGGCTGTAATAAAAATATAACGCTATTTTTATAAAATGAATTATATTATTATTATTTTTTTAATACAATTATCGACGAGGGATCGTTTATTATAATATAATCGCACTTGAATAATTTTCAGTCATTATTAATAATATTATTTTTTGTTTATTGTCTGGACCAATCCAGCATGAAGTCGTAATGGATACATTCAAAAAAACCTTTTTATATTCCTAAATACATTAGATGACAATTTTGAAGTGAGGAGAAAAGTAACTGTACTATGTTATTCTATTCATAAAGCTATACCGATTATGATGCAACTTTTTTCACTAAACTAGGCCTCAAGCTTCTATAATTATTATTCATCTATTCTCACAAATGTTTCTAACGTATATTACATAAAGTTGTATAAACAAACTACGCTTTTGTAAAATTTATTTACCAAAAACTGTTTTCAAACTACCTCCGAATGGCAATCGAAAAAATTTTAAATTTGAACTTGAAACGATCTAAATATATTTCTACGCGCTGACAGGAAAAATTACCCAAGAATACACGACAAATAGTATTTCTCACTACACTTGATTAAAACCGAAAGGAAGATACGATATGTCAGTAACGTAATTAACTAATGTTCTAGATATAGAACTGTATACTTATTTATTATTAATACCTTAAATGTGCCTATGTGGGGCACACGTCGTTTCTCAGAATTAGAGCGTCTCAGACTAAGACCCAAAACAGCTAGCTGTGTGTGTGTACACTTCACAGGCCTTTGCGATTATTACGGAAAGCTCTAGGCTCTAGTGATAAGCTTTGTCATGTTTTTTCTTACCGTTAACACGAATTATATTTGTTATGTTAAAATGAAAACTGCACTGGAGGGATTTTAATTCTGACCTCCATTACTTGGCTGAAATTTAAACAGCTGTACCTATTGTCTATGCAAAAATTATAAAAAATACTTTATAGTCCCTCCCATCTTTCACATTTAACATATAGATTGTCTTAACAGATGTATTTTAATGATTTTTTTTGTTTCATTCAAAAAAAGCATAAACTTTAAAAACAAAAAAAATAAATTTTGCGTTGAGCACCGACGTAACGTATCTTCCTTACTTTGCTGACGTCTAAGACTGCTTTATTCTCACGATGGGTACGTTTCGTCGCGTGCGCGCTGTACCTGGCTACTTACAGTTAAATTAGGTCTAAAACTAAAACAAAAAATACATTAAAACTAATATCTTTTATATTTACACAATTGTTTATACACAACAAATTCACAAGCTTTTTTTCATATATCACAGTTTCATACTTTGCATGCACACAAAAAAAAATTGGTTTCCTCTTTACAAGGCAATAATTTAGGGTTATTGAGTATTTGAGCGCGGCAACACTACAGTGCGAGGTATAAAGACACGGATCCCAAGGGGGACGAGAAGGAAGGAGGCAGGTTTGCTCCGGAGAGCTTGTTGTAACGTTGCTTGCTATTTATTATATCTTCTAACCTCAAAGCGAGGAATTATTCAGAAGGGATTTAAGCGGTTTATGAAATCAACTGAAAATGTTAGTTTTCCACTAAGAATCTTTAGTCATTGAAAAATAAAATTTCTATAGTTCTGACAATGTTTGTCAATTACTACCAACACGATGTAGAAATAAAAATATTTTTTTTTTAATACCTATAATATCATGAAGAAAATTTTGTTTGCTCAGCTGCAGGGAAGGTTTAGCGTCGGTTGTGGAAGGGTGGTAGGTGCAAGTGAGGTTAGTGGGGACAAGGGGGTTTGAAGAGGAATCGGGGGAAGGAAATGGCGGAGGTTAAGGGAGGAAATGGGGAACGGTTCGGAGATGGACAGGTTGTCTTGCAATTAAAAATATTGCGTTCGTCTAATGTCTGCCACTGACAAATTTACATTCATTGCACACATTGTTTTAATACTAGATACATTTTGAATGGTCTCATACAAAAAGCGATATATAAACTTAACTTGTCTTTTAATTTTCACTGTAAATACACAAACTAAATCACATCAAGTCGCGTGCCGTAACGCACGCTACCATTATACATACATATATAATTTATTACTTTATAGTCTTATATTTTATACATCTACATATATATTGGGTGTCACTAACCTATTGGATGATAGCTAAGTGGAGAGTTGAGTTGGCCAATTAAGTGGCAAGTATAAGTTTACTTTACGCGAGTTTAGTTCTGGTTTCCTTTCGATGAATAATTGGCGACTTAACCGACTGATGAAAAGATTTTTTTAGGATGAACTAAATTAGTTAAGTTGGTTCAAGTGATACTTGCTAGATTGCCAACTAAACTCGCCACTTAACCAAAGTTAATGGCAACCAGGCGCTTAGTGACCGCGATAAGATTGCCACACGTACATACGTGATTCTCTCCAAACCAGTTGGAGAAAGAGAATATGAGATGAGATAATATACCATATTTATACATATTATGTTATGTGGTCTGTGAATTGTTTGGACGTGGTCAATTTAAAAAATACATACATATATTATCCTCTGATTAATAATCCCAATCCAACGACGGATTGAAACATTTCGATCAGTTGGAGCAATTTGGAGGTAATGTCAATTTGAAGATTCCACAACTGGGAAGCCGGGCGGCGACACCGCCACGATGCTCCAGTGTAGATCGTTGAAAAACTTTGATTTTATTTGTCGGTTATCCGTTATCGTAATGTTCGGGTGCACGGTAGCCTTAGGGCGCGCCGGGTCCCGCTGCGTCTGTATGGGATTTGTTAGGAACAGGAGATCCAACATCTGGACTCCTCGCGTCGGCGTAAAGACAACTTAAGCGTTCACACAGTGTGCACATCATACGATAACTCAAAAAAATCACTCGCCACGTGTGGGCTGTGGCAGCCTCTAGGAGTGCTGGAGCGGAGGTCTCTATCACATACGATTCGACATTACAACACACCGAACTCACAGGGTCTGTCTTTCGTTCACCAGTACACGTTGGACTGGGGGCGCCCACTTCCCGGCCGGCCATGGGTCCTGCACCAGCACTCATCGGTAGTAGAACCGGTAGTAGGGGCCGGGGCGCACGCTCGCCTCCAGCTTGGCCTCGTCCAGGTCCACGAGCAGCAGCAGCAGCACCAGCAGCAGGAACGTGGCCATGGTCAGCACGTAGAGCGCGAACACGCCCCTGCCCTCCCTGTATCAGTGGTAGTGGAACAGGTCGAGGATGCGCCGGTTCCACTGCTGGCTCTTCAGCTCCGACAGCGGCTCGTCGTCGCTCCGGATGCAGAAGTAGCTCTTGATCGCGCTCCGGCATATCGGACACTTGTCTAGTTTCGCTGGAATTTACAAATTTTTCGTATTAAAGCAATATGTATTAATAATTCTGATATCGGTAGATTTCGGCGAATATGAGGTTATAAAAAGATCAATAATAACAATACATACAGTTCCATGTGATACATATGTTAAAGTTCTACATGTGTACATAATTTATATGTGTTGATATATGCATCTATATGAGATGATTCATAGTGAAGAGAAGAAGCCGTTAATAAGCTCGTACATACAAATTTATCAACATCATGATAAGCCTGTATCGGTCTACAGCTCAACACATAGGCTTAACAGTAACGAAAACTGAGCGGGACGACAAATATTAGACTTGCATTGTTTCCAACGAATTTATATGATAATGGAGAATATTTTAACAATAAACCGGCATTTCGAAATTAGAACGGTATTCTACCTCTCCCTCTCCCCACCACGCCCCCTCTCCTATTTTATTTAAATATAGAATGAATATGCATCAATCAGCATTGAATGACTCCGGGCGTATAATCGAATCGATAATATAACGATGAACAAACATGCAAATCTTTACATACACAATAGACGATTGTATAAATACATATTTCTAAAGTTTAACATTTGGAGAAAGGTCACAAATATACATACAAAAGGTAACAGTTTTTGTGTATATTCCATTACATTAACATAAGTTGTTGTCTTGTCATTTCACCGGCAATAGCGGAATTCGGACGTTTTATCAATTGTCTCGGAAATTATTTTATTATTATAATGTGGCTGTTTGCAGGCTTTTCATTGAACGATTTTTCCTTAAATGACGATTTCTTCTGTCGTCACCCATCACAAGCCAACTTAAGAAACGTCGTTTCAAAATTTTCTTCGCGGTGACTTGAGCCTTGTGAATATGAATAAATGTTATATGAATGAATTTATAATCACATCATTATTATATACGACCAATACGTAGCAATGGACTGCAATAGGATGATGATGACGAACGATCATATACCTACGTACCGGATTAACTCAAGCATGTGGAGTCTACGCCGCGACCCCGCTGCAGTCGGCGGAACCGAATAAACAAGGCTTCCGTATAGATCACAAAACGGTTGGGCCTTCCCAAAAAAATCATACGTGGGTTAAACTGGTACGTTAGTCACGTGTATGAAACGAAAAGTCCCGAAACGCTTAAGCAGAGTGTGGCAAGTGAGGCAGGCGGCACTGACGCAGGCAGCGCGCGCACAGGCAGGCGTGGCGGCACGGCAGCAGCGCGCGCGACAGCGGCGCCGTCGCGCACACGCAGCACAGCGCGTCGCCGCCGCACGCGCCGCCCTCCGCCGCCTCCGCCGACACGTACAGCTGCTGCGCACACCACGCGTACACCGCTCGCAAGCTCCCTATACGCTCACACCGTTGTATGCAAGTACAAACAGTTTACAAATGTTTGACAGTGACTCGTCGGTCGTGTCGCTTGCGAGCGCGACTGCCGATCGAGAGGTGCTAGGTTCAAATCCAAGTCGAGCACTAGTGGATTTTTATAATTTACATTTTTTAATATTGGGTCCGAGTATATGTGTTCGGTGTATGGCAATAAGTTCACCACCTATTCCATGGTGAGACGTAAATGTAACTGGTGAAATGTGTGAGTGTACCTACTACACTCTGCCTACTTTTTCAGAGAATACAGGCGTGATGTTACGTTTATTTTGACAGTATCGTCACAGTGCATTTTGGAAAACCTAATTCTACTTGAAAAAACAGCACACAAAAACATAAAGCGTACAGGTTTATTTTTTACAGTTATAACAAATTGGGTCGTTGGTTCGATTCCTACTCACTGCAGTAATGCAATGTATATATAACATTATATTTCTTTAATGTTTGGCAGGCGATTTAAGCAACGAACAGATAAAAAAATTACAACAGACTATGACGTCAACCGATATCCGGCCGAAAGGACCAAGGTTAGAAAAAATCGATTCCGATCACGAGCGAGATGCGGTGATCGATTTAGTTTAGTCGTTAGATATGGAATTACTATGTGGCGTGCGTCTTGACATTCAGCGCATATGCATTACGCATGCAAATCACCGCTTCATGCCATTCAGACATGCGGTGCGAGGGTGGGTTTCGTAACGGTTTAAGGTCAATATTATGTAACTGTTAATCCGATTGATATTTGAAGTATTTTGTCGTGTGCTTTAGTGACACAAGATTGATTTTATTTAAAAATAAATTAAATACATTTTTTTAACAAAAACAAATTTATCGTAAGGTCGTAGGCTATTTTTATAACCTTAAGTGATATGGATGGCCATATTAAGAAGAAACTTCTTTTTGTATTTTTTTTAGATTCGACATCAAAAATTCCTAAGATCCCGAAATTTTATCTTTGCTACCGCCAGTTCCATTTTTATTGCGATTTTAGTATTTTTGAATGAACAATATCCAAATAATTTAACCGTCGTTCGTTTTTCAAACATTTAACATATTCAATGTAATGCAATAGAATCTTAATGTCTTATCAACTTTGTTAGTAACATTAGTTACCTTCAGACACGACAGGTGTCCGTTCGCCTGCTTGAGGTACTGCGCTATGATGCCGCTGGGCAGCTGGCACTGGTCGTCTTTTATGTGGACGACGCTTATGAGCGCCACCTGTAAAAAAATCAAGAGGATTGTCTTCAGATTGGCACATAAATGTCTAAATTGATGTAATACTGGATAACTATCGGGGTACTTCTAATACAAATTAATGAAATAATAATTTTGTTGTAACTGAACAAGACTGACTTCAACCGAACAAGACCTGGGATCTTAAATAATACACGTTCCGGAGTGACCGCTAATAATTAAACGACGTCTCACTATAAATAAATAAAAACACCTCCACATAGAGAACAACACATTGCTCCTTACCTACCGACATACAATACAATTCTCTTACTACCCTCAGTTGGGCACTAAGCCGAAGACGCAGATCGAGAGCCTAAGGGCAGGAAGGAGCATATAACCAGCGGCCTTACCGTGTCGTCCGGCCTCAGGTCGGCGGTGTCGCGCGGGTCGCGCGCCAGGATCACCACGAGCGGGTAGCACGTGCGCGGCGGCGGGCCCAGCCGCGTCGTCAGCGGGCCGCCGTCCGCCGACAGCTCCGTTGCCCGCTCGTCGTGCTTGTCGCTTCTGCAGCGTGGAGGATCGTTAACGTTAAAAAAATGGCAATGTTGACATTGCTATCGAATCATTAGAAATGTAAAACGGTTCGCGAGAAAGAATAACATGTACCTACCTATATAAGACGCTTAACTTATATAGGTACGCGCACGCAGACTTTTATAAAATGTGTACGTATTACTTTTAATTAATCCCGGGTCGGTTAATATTCGATTTTTCTAACTAGGTATATTCCCTTTTCCTAGTTCTAATTCCCTAGTTAAAATTTGTAATAGTGCATTCGAATCTGTATTTGTCCCCGGTGTATCGAAAAAGGCTAATCACCTATTCCATGGTGGGTCGTAAACGTAACTGGTGAATCGTGGAAGTATACTATACTTCTCTACCTACCTCTTCAAGGATAACAGGCATGGGTTTAATTTCAACTATATAAGTACGCGTACATTCAAAATTAACGGTATGATTTTGAAACAATGGAATTATAAAAAAATTCTGATTACTTAATTGTCTAGTTAAGCTGCGACCTGTTAACGTCTGCACATATATATATTTTATATAACTATTGTAAATTGTAACGCATAGACAAAATATTTACGTAAAAAATGCGGCGCGAACTGCGCGGCCACTACACCGATAGACGCCGAAGTGGACGGACGTCCCACGAGCGTTTAAGTAAATTAAATCTTTTACATCGAACTCCCGTACACAAAAGATATAACGGAATAAGCTATTTATTATTATTATTATATAAAAAAGCTCCTCGCCGTGATCACCGCTCGAATGAAACCACAGCTGTGTCCTGCGCTAGACCACAGTTGCGTAGGAAAATCCTATTTATTCATCCTTGCTGTAAAAAAACCTAGTTCATATCCGGAAACAGACACATCTACGGTATACGTCAGTTTGCGCTCAGTACATGCCAATATACATTCTGATGAAACATCTGTTGGTGTACATACATTTCTCATCCTTGACGTTTATACGATACATTCGTAACATCCGTTTACGGAGTTCTATTCCTTTCTCCACATCTATGTCTCATACGAGTTTGAAAAAAAAAAACAAAACCACGAACGGTATTAATAATTCTATGTACATACGTGTAGAACAAGGTCGAAGACGAAGTGACTCATGCGTACAGCCGATATAAGGAAATGGGCTCTTGTGTTCCGAAAGCACTGTATTATATCTATTCTATATTTATATCTATTTTATATTTATTTGTGAGTCGGAAGAACCTTCGTTCTATCAATGCTTCGATTTCTACAGCTATAACCACTCGTGTCGCTAAAGAGCTAATTTGTATTAAGAACCAATGTATAATTTAAATCTGTGTGACATATTTAGATCAACACAAACATATATCATTGTATCAAAAATATTTCAATTTTATATGTACCACCAAGTATCATGATTGCGCCCATGAATATTCGAAAATCAATATTAATTTAAATTTCTTGGAATATGATCATAACGATTACAAAAGTGTCGATAAAAGATAAATAATACAAAGATTAAACAAAATATAATATACAATGTCGAAGACGCTAATCACTAATTGAGAAACAAAATTAAAACATATTGATGTGATGCGAATAGATTTAAAATCGTAATATTATTCAGTCGAATGAACAAGTTCCGTACGTATGCATGTATGTATATGTGTCTATAAGGCGTATGTATCTAACGTTTAGTTTTAATTCTCAAACGGGAACAGTCCGATTCGAATTTCGAATGTGTAACAACGCACACACGTCATTGCAACCGTTATCTGTGAAATGGCAAATCTTCGCAAAATATTATACACACGGTTAGACAGAATAAGCGGGTTCATAACAAGATTAAAAATAAATTAGGTTCGGAAGCCAAACCGAGAATAGACGCCAACGACATTCATTTATCTCACGAAGAGGTAGGTGTATGAACTGTTTTAATAATGACATGCGAAGCTGTCGAAAAACATCAACCTATCGTACAGTTTTTACTCTGAAGAAAGACGCAAATTTTTTTTTAGCCCATTTTTACTTTCACTTGAACAAACTCCCAATGTAGGAAAGGGATAATCCAAGTTTTTAATCACCGAAGGTGTTAAAATTTAAGAGATTTTGAAGTTAAATTTCTCTTTCGCTAAATTAACGTGGACAGACAACGACTGGTAATAAATTAGGTTTAAGCACATTTTTTAATGAGCAACAAAACTTTTATGAAAACAGGTCTTTTATCAGAATGAGAAGGGTTAAAGCCACGGACTGCCACGCGGGCAAGGAAACATTTTCATGTGATTCATTTTAACTATGGTCAAAATATAATTAGTCCATAGTTACAAGCATACATGAACATATTGTTTGCTATCTTTGAGATATAAGTCAAAACTCCTCGAGTGTCAAACCATGTCTACTTACCATATCTTTCGAACAGTACAGCATAACGACGATGCGAATATTGGTTGCTAGGAGGCATAAACATAAACCAGTACTAAGGTACAGGACTGTTAGAATACAACTCGTATTGCAGTGTTTGGAATTAACCAGAGCGCGAAGACGCCGCTTCGAAGGAGGTCAATGCAAAACAGGTTGCGGACTTGGTTTTATGATGCTCTGAAGCTTCCCGTAAATATTGGCTAACACGTCTTGACAGGGTAAGCTTACGAACTTGTAACCTGAGAACGAAATCTAACTTACAGGTATAGATCTATCATGGACTTGTTACTTTATGTCAATTGAAAATAAGCCGAATTCGATTGAGTAAAATTTTTATTTACACCACTACTCTGGATTACATAATCAGTAATTGAATTTACTTGTGTATTCTTTGCGTTGTGGCATTTGTACTTACCACGCGTGTATGGCGTGTGCGCGCCAGAAATTATACGTAATCCTGATTGTAGTCTGTCAACCGTTGTCGCGACAAAGGCCACCGACAGCGTATAATAAGGACAGTTGTTTAGTGTAAACAACGAGGATATGATGTTTCAAAAACTGTTTTGATACGACGAAACGTTTATTTATTTATTTACACACACATCCTAAGCTTGATTTACTATTACATCGATCAATCACTTCTCGCTTAATCACGAAGCATATAACAGATTTACATCACCCGGTATAGCTAAATACAAGAGCTGTCACATTACAACGAGTGTGTGGTGCTGTTTGTAAATTTTTATAATGAATTCATTTTTGAATGTGGATTTTATGAAATATGGGCAATATTTAAATCCCCGAAGGTAAACGATGGTTGACCGCGCTCTGGACTGGTCAAATTGACTGCTACGGTTCAAATTGGGTGTTTACAACATTCGAATGACGTAACCAAACGGGAAATAGGATTCAAGCTTCATTACGTATCAGGAACTCCCCAAGGGAAACTTGTGTGTTGTAAGCGGGTAAGTTAATAGGCAAGTTTGATCGTCCGAGCGTGTCAAGCGTTAAGTCGGTGATATAATGACGCGTGAATCCGTAAATTTGTATTTAAAAAAATAAAGTAAAAATGAATGGGAAGTTTAAGAGAGGAGCAAATATCACAATTATAACACAATAAGAAATAGTAATAAAGTTTTTAAAATCTACGATTTTGGACGTTGCGTCGTCACTGGTAGAAACAAGAATTAAAGCGACAGATAAAACTATTTTCAACGCAAATCGACGAACAGACTAACCCAACCCAGTGCTCGCCGTCAACCTAATAATTCGTAAATAAACCAACCCCTTAACTCGTAGACATTACAGGAACTAGTAAAACCGTTATGTTAATTAACAGCACACCGGAAACGATGAACGTCAAGATAAAATTCCTTCAGTTCATTTACTTACGTGTTTCTTATACTTATATATGTATGTATATTGTCTGAAATAATAATCTTTTTTAAATTTACTAAATGAATAAAAAAGAAAGTAAGCGACTGCCTCGTTGTTTGAGTGGTTGCAAGCGCGATTGCTGAACGAGAGGTCCTGGGTTCAAATTCCAGTGGCACCGGATTCCGGGTATATGCCCGGTGTGTGGCAATAGGCTCACCCTCAATTCCATAGT
>DWDU01001071.1:0-15707 GCA_018245575.1 Jemadia suekentonmiller
GCAATACATAATTTTTCAACTATAAAAATATAAACACATGTTACTTGATATTCTGACGAAGTAGTATTGAGGTTATTAATATAGAATAGCTATAGACTACGAAGTTAAAATAATCCCCCGGTCCCGACACGCCATTGAGAGTAAGACATAAAACTTAACACATTGTAATTGTGTAACGACTCTCGTAATCCTTGGTGTCATAATAATTGATATGTGGCCAGTGAGTCGTGTATGCGGGCTTTGTCAACACTAACCCTTACTTGATCCAGAATAAATCATCAAATAGCATACGGGTTATCGATGACAACACATAAAGAATACATAAAATTACACGCAACACTTTCTAACTCAATCAAAAGCGAAAATTATTTACGACATTCATCATGAAGTTAAATGGAATTTGATCATTTAATAAAAAAACGGGATTGTAGAAAAATTTAATCCGTATAACATTGATTTCTGCGCTCAATAAAAAAAATATATGTGTATAAGACAAAAAATTACAAAACATATAGATATTGCACAATACTGACGTTCTTAAACAATTCTGGTCGTGAGACAGTTGAAGACAAAAGAACAGTTACATCGATTATACTTTTGTTCGAATAATCTTCCTTAAAAAGGATGTAAAGAGGTCGATTCATAAGGTGAACGTATTACAAAAATAAGCACACATGTAAGTTCACGATAGCTATCTGAGTAACAGGAAAGTGCTACATAAACAAGGGAAAGAAATGGCCCGTTTAAATCGGATGCCGTACTCTTTCGATCGATTAATCGGACGAGAGGCCGAAGGATCGGGTGTCGGGGGCATTTATCGAGCCTAATTGCGACCACCGCGCCGAAACCCGGCCCCCGCGAGCTGGGTGGTGTGATAGGCCCCAATGATACCTTTTAAGGGTTTCTAATCACCATCGGTTTTATCGAAACGTGGGATATTTTATAACGATTTCGAATCCAGATCTAGTATTTAAATCTAATTTATAATCGTGTGACGATTTGATCACACCTTGTAGACTGGACATAGAAACAATTCAAGTACAGTAACTTAACGATATCAATATAGGGATGAAATTCACGCCAACTTGAAAAGATTTTAAGACTCAAACAAGATTGAGACAAATTCTAAAAAAACTCGAGCGTAACTATTCGATAAAATGTTTCCATATAAGCAAATATATCTTCGTATGTATTAAGCAAAACTGCCGTTCTATTAATATTACACTTTTTTAAAAATTATCATCCAAATGCTTTTATTATGACAATACTGGATATTGACGCGTAAATATTTTAATTTGCGACTACGAGCGATGCCAATATGTCAAGATAACAAAATATTTAATGGTCACCCTAAAAGATATCGTTTTTCTGGTGTTGCGATATTAAGATTTAATTGTTTTCTTTTTGGCAGTTGCGCACGCGCTTGAATCTCGGACATGAATGTATTTTATGACAATCAAGTCGAAAGGTGATAAGTATTTAAGATTTAACTGCCACCTACCTGCAGCGAACAGATTATTGCAGACATATGTATGATCATTTTACTGTTCATGATGTCACAACAATACAATACAATGATTGTTCAGTGCAGATCATGGACTATGTAACAAAGACAATAAAAAAATTGAGATGAAAATTACCTATAACCTTATGAAATAGCCAATTTTGTACATAATGATAGAATACAGGCGCTAAGAGATACTACTATTCATTTTTCTTTACCAAATAGATCGGATATAAGCTGATGGGTAATCAGAAGTCCACGAAACCGTAATACATGTATGAATAAAATGATGAATATTGAAGAAACACGCCAGCTCTGTAAGGATAAAAAGTTTTTAGGCCTGAACGTTCTCTGCTTACCTACAAAATATTGTCTACAAATTTTAAATTCATTTCATCAAATTTTAAACCAATTGTTACATTAGTTTCAGTCACAAAATGTAATTATAATTTCGCCCAGTTGCCGACTGCACATCCACAAAAGTTTAAAAGAGTAGTTAAAAAACTTTAATATTAAAATATTCTGACCACGATTTTTGATATACAAGTGTCGAAAAATGTATATATGTATTTTGCAATCAATTCGACACGGGTATGGTTACGAAAATTAAAGTAACATTTTGCACATGCTTGGAGTTCAAGTATTTCATGACACTGACGGCATTCACGCTTAATAACCACCAAAAATCTCTCGCGTGACAACTGGACGACGTGCCGGTGAAACGGTGCGATAACACCCACCCTTCAACGGATTTCTTTAATAACATATGTAGTGCATGTTCAAGGAACATGAACAAGGAACTTGAAAAACATCTAGAACAGATTTTAAATTACTAAATAATAGTGACATTGTACAAAGACATAAAGTGTCATCGTTTCTATATTTCATTTCTTTTAATTACAAAGTTGAATCTGAATACGAATATGAGTAAGATCACGCTTGTGTCAAGTAAGTAGCCATTTTTCTCTTAAAAGGTTGATCCTGAACAAATTTGTATGGTAACACATCTATTCAACATAAATCCTTGATTCGGAATCAAAACAAGACGATCAAGAAAGCTGATTACACGGTGCTCCCACGATCTCATGCCCTGGCGGCTTGTGAAGTACGAAACTTGGCGCGTACGTGTCAAAAGATGTAATTATGAAGAAATCCAATCAGCCGCGCCGCGAACCGGCGCAAGCGACGACGTTGATTGAGCGATAAATTTATTAAAGATAAATCACCTTATCGCGACAAATCGGGAGCCCTATCTCGATTTGAGGGCGGAATTTAAAGAGGGCGGCACTGAACATCAATAGAAACCTCGTTCGCATGAACGCGGCCACTTCGCCCTCGAATAATTCGAATTCCGCGACGAATCCACATGTTATTACATAAAAGGAGTATTGTCGATTAATTTAAAAGGCACATGCAGCTGAATATAAAATATTATACGATAAAGAAAGTCGGCGCCATCGAGTCGCCATAATTCGGGCTACATTTCTGATTCAGGATCTCACGCATTACATGGTTTATTTTTGTATTGTGTAACTGTCCTTAATGTCCTGTATTGTAATCTTGTTGCGAAACGCAACTTTACATCGAAACACTTAGCTCTTGCACTCAAACCTTCGTGTCATTTAAAACAACCTGCATCTTAATCGAGTCATTCTTTACACGGTTCATTAAAACTTTACAAGTGTAATAAAATTTATCTGAATATTATAAACATAAATAGTAAGATTGAATTTTACTAAATATTGTTATGACTATTGATTATCACAGACGCATATATTAAAAGGAATAAATTTACAAAAATAAAACGAAAGGCACATATAAAATTAAGTGACGTTAGGAGAAAAATATGACACAGTACAAGAACTTGAAGACACACCGCAGGCTCATGCGATAAATTCAATGTACGTACATGTTTTGATATTTCTTGTTGTCAATGAGACTGCAGTCAAAAACATCAGACAAGAAGATTTAATGTCACCGGTAAACATGAGAATATTCTTATGAGCAGACTGCAACAGATGAATCTCACCACGACTTTTGAAATACAATATGTGCACTCAAGCAATGCAAAAATATTATGCTGTTGTAGGCATACTCATGGCGCCTGAAATCATGATATAAATTCTTAAGACGCCCATGAAAAGGGACCAATATGACTCGAGGCCACGCATAACGTACAATCCGACGGGTATATTATTACCTACATTCGATTCGCTAGTAACAAAAATAAAAATTGGAAAATTGAATCTCAAAAATTAATCTAGCAGAAAGGTTGGTGCGTGTTGCATACCACAACAAATCACATCATTTCACATCGTACGGGCCGTTGTTAATGCAGGCCTCGGGCGAGTATAGCACTAAACAGTCTGACTAATTAGACGCACTAGGCAACAAAGGGCGGCCGTATACTACGAAAGGGATTGTGCACAACCGGCGGGATGTATTGTAGACCGTGTATCAGAGGGAATAAGGTGAAGGTGAGTGTACAGGTGTACGGGCAAGTGCATTCAGTGAGACGTGCGATGGCGGCGCATGATAGGCCGCCCACGCGCAGGCGCCGCGCCGCGAAATTCGTGAGAAGCACTACTCCGGCGCCGGCCACCAAACAACATAATGCCGAGAGTAAGAAACACGGCTACAATAATAGCTTACTATACTTAATGCTCGCGTTCGAACTAATCGCAAGTACTATTTGTGTTGTCAATAAAGAAGGTAATAAATAGTACTTATCGATATTAAATCGTTCTACTGATACTTGAAACTTAATTTAAAATGAAAAAATATTGCGTTGGTTAAAATTAAAATAGAATTCTCATCGGTTTTGTCATAGGTATAAAAAGCTCAACCAGGGCTAATTTAGATATAAACTGTTTAAGACGTGACAATTTTATTATTGTAGGTGAAACGTTATAAAATTTATGTTGCAATTGCTATGCGAATTGATCTTTGAGCAAAATATAAAATATATGTCAAAATACTTCAACTTTAGGTGTTAGAAAAATCTTCCAAAGTTACCAACAAAGAACTGACAATTGATTAACAACCTTATTGTGAAAATGTAATTCAACACGAAATATCACAAGTTAAATCGGCTATAATAAAGCAAACAGCGCAAATAAAAATATTCATATGCACATTTGGCAATCAGTTAGCGTCTTGACACATAGTAAAATAAAGTAACAAATTGGCAAATCCTAATGTCGAACTTCGTCATAATTTATTACAGCGACAATAAAGCAAATAAAGCCTTTGTATGGCAACAATAGAAACGTACGCTAAACACGTAAGCAGCTATAGAAATGATCAGTTTAATTAAGTAAATTTTCACACAATTCAAAATAAAAAAATTACACATGTTTATGTGCTTCGTAGCTTGTATAACTTATTAACGTGCAATTATCACAAATTGATAAACTTTGCTATCGACAACTAAATTACATAAGTATGGTTTAGGAATAACGTGTTTTATTGGTGCGATAAAATTAATCCCCACAGTGATTTCTGAAAATATGAAGTATGGAAGCATTCGGAGTTATAGACGCGTGCTTCGATTATATGACTACTAATTCTGTCTATCATCATTATTAACCTTCTCATCTTAAAGACCAGATTGTACCATGCGGTCCAAATACAGGTTGACAGACTGCACACGTCATAAAAAGAGAATTTCTTAGTTATATTTTCCTTTACTGTTATAGCTTGTGAGTTAAACGGATATGTACCAATAACGATTAAAGAAAACCATCATAATAAAATCTACAAATGTTCTATAGAGCTCTACTCTATATTTACCTTTACCGACCTTACCCTTTTCATTCTGATAGAGAGCCTGTCCCAACATATATACAAACATATTGTCACGCCTATTTCTCATGAGGATAGACAGAGGAATGATTTACATCTAATACAATCCTGGTAGCCTTTTTTCACTTCTTTGCCTTCATTAAATCGCTACACATGCTTTCGTACATGATCTGGCCTTCTTTTAGTTTGACCAGACCAATAGAAGAAGGACAAAAGGATTGATGAGGCTTATCATATGAAAATTGTTATTTTAATTTATGTCAGATATATGCGAAATATAATCTAGTTTAAGCTAGGTAGCCAGCTAGATTGAACTAGCTGTGAAACGAGCGGTACACAGCTAAGGGCGGGCCGACACACCTCTCTATTAACGCGCCGTCCTTCACAGCAGCCGTGCTCCGCGTTGAACGCGACGCAAAACACCCTATTGCATCTGTCAAGAAAATAACGCGTAGCAATTTTACTATGCATAATGTATACTGTTTAAAAGATCTTATGATTTTTTTTTTGTTTATTCTTGGTTTAAAATAAATGAATAATTGAATATGCTGGGACATATCCATACACGGCATTCCGACCTACCAATGTGCAAAGCCTGTGCTATGGTAAACAAACTGCTGATAACCATATGAATAACCATACAAATACTTTTTTGAACTTTTTTACGTCAAGATACAGAAATATTAGGTTTTTGAAGTTTGTAGAAATACATGAGAAAACGTCGAGTATCTGAACATGCTCTGGTTTATGATTCCAAATGTAACTTTCTTACTTCTATGACTTAATACTTTTATTCTAAAATACTACTTGTTTCCAACGTACTTCTTGTACATTAACATCTTCATTCACCGATGTCGGTTTCCCAAAAAGCTAGGTAATAATTATAAGTCATTTTATAAATAACATAATACACGTACAAGGAATATTTAAGTCCATAAATGTGAAGCCTAGTAGGTATATTAAATTTATTGTCTGACATTTCAAATGACTTTAGTGTATAAAACCGAAAAGGCAAGTATGTAATTGGAATGTAATTTTTTTTACACCAACATCTATGTGATGTAATAGCTTTCTAAATGATTTCAGGTGAGGAAAAGACAGTAACTTTAAGCATAATATAATAATGGAAAGGAAATATTTGTAATATTACCTATAGTTGCAATGGGAATGTTGATGGACGCAAGTGTCGAGGGAGGTCAAGACTCACCTATCTTGATCAAATAGGCCAGATACTGGCGGATGGGGGAGTCAGAAGTCTCGGAAACCGGCTTGCATACATGAAGACAGTGGTGAATGTGGAGGCGCGGCAGGTCTGTAAGGATAGAGATATTTGGCAATCGGTGCTCTCTGCCTACCCCGCAAGGGGCCTAGATATGTATGTATTACCTACAGTGTTCGATTCAAATGTAGTAAAACTTTAAGTCTAATGAATATTAAACATATGTACAAAAGTTATTCAAACGTCTGATGAATATTAAAACTGTAACTAAGCAACCACTCATATCAATGTTAGCTAACAAACTATCAAAATTTCATTAATAAAATAACACGTGGAAACAAGGCATAATGAAGAAATTAAGATTTTCAACGGATAAAGTGTAAATTATCGTCGATAAATCTTGATATCAACGAGCTCGGTACGCGTGTAAATTGAATTAAAAGATAAGAACTGAATCGAAAAGCTTTCGCACGGAACGATTAATATCACCGTTTGACCCGACGTTGCGTACGGTGCGACGACCTGAGTAATAAAGATAACACCTAAAACCTCTCGCGTGTTTCGTTCATGTAAAACACAATACATAAAATTACCGAAAGGTTATGTTAATGTGACATTAATACTTTGGGGAGACATAACATTTCTGTATTCAACATCGTGGTGCAATAAACCGGTCAGCTCATCCGTCCAGATATAGGTACATATGTATAAGATCGACCTTGGATGTATCTGATCTGAATCGATATTCGGCAGTGTCGAGAGCGCTCTGTCAAGTAAATGGTGCTTCCATCTAGGCGATATTGGAGGCAATTGGGCGACAGTGCTGCCATTTGTCGAATATCAACTGTGCCGCCACCCACAAACTGTATACAATCCAAGAATCACATGATACGGTGGCGGATGAGGTCTACCATTGCCTTGCATTCCATGTAAGTTAGTACATGCGTGTGATTCAAATGAGCATTTACGAGTACGCGATAGTTCATTAGCCTTATTTTGGTCCGTAAAGCAATAACATCTCACTCTCGCCGTACGCGCCGGCTCACCACTGAAAATGATTTACGAGTCGAGCCCCTCACAGACCGGCCATCATCATTTCCCACCTCACTAAATATGCACGCACGAACGCGGCAATAAACGAAAAACCATTAAAATATACATGAACTTCTTAATTATGTACACGTTAATTAATTAATTAACTATGTGACGACGTTGCTCAATTAACGTCAGATTAAAAATTTGCTGACAGAATGATAATTAACACAGAAAAATAATGTTATTTATTCATACAATGAGCCGATATAATACTTACAACCGTTTACAACTGTAATAATCATTGTCTTGTCTATAAATCATAGAGATAATAAAGTTAATACTTTATTAGCAATAGGAATCACCAAATTTACGCACAAAAACACAAAAGCCTCGGTCGAGTCGTAAACCTGGATTAATACTCCGACGAATCCGTATTGACTTGACTAAATTTAATATCACTACAATTTATAATACGCGACATCATTATCAAAATTACGTCCTTTTTAATAATGAGAATAAGAACGATCATAAAATACGAGATAAGGATACGATCTGTTGTAGATGGACGTTCTTCCTTAATTTTATTGGAGATATTGATATTAAGACTATAGATAATAACAATATATATTCACATATTTATTTTATTAACGGTAAAAAGCGGAACATCATAGTGTTGTAAATCAAAAATAAATTCCATACGAATATCTTAATTTGCATCGCCTCAGGCCAAGCGGTGACACTAACGACTCACTAACGAAAACAACGAAATTGAACTATCAATTTCGACATCCGAAAAGAGTCGTTATAGAATCATATGATATTAAATACGTTTTTTCAAACATTAATCACTTTTTAAAGTAAATTAATATCTTTATTACATAAGCAGATACATATTTATAATTTTAATATCCAAAATTCATTCTCTTTTGCTGCAACGGCAACTAAAAATATTGTGACATATGAATGTACTGCATGCCTTGGAGCCCCTTATAATGTCATTTAATATTTTTGAATGTACCTGCTAGTGAATACTAGCAGGTACATTAGCCGAGTGGCTAGGGTGATAAACTTGTGACCTTAAATCAACGAATTTTGAAATCAAAATCGTGCCAAAGAGTGGACTAGAAACGGACTAATGACGGACGATAATAACGATGTTTACACGGATTTATTGTCCACGGTATTCTACTGATTATAATTTTATTAAACTGTTACAAGTGTTAAGTTTCCTGGACCCCTTAAGAGAAATCTTGCGTCATATCAATTACATGTAATAATTAATTGAGAGTTATCGACAACAGGCTATTACCACGTCATACACAGAAGTTCAGGTTAACATTGAACGGCTGACAAACAACGTTTAAATCGAACATTAATCGATTGGTCGTTTATTCACATCGGAATGCAATAAAATAATCACACCGCGCTGGCGCTTAATCACCGGATGATATCTTATTTAGTGGGAGCTAATGAGGAGCGTAGATCACATTCGGTAATGGTGACAGGCGTGTATTTATCAAACACTTTCAATCCACAACTTATGCGCGTCCATTAAGGTATTCGTGTTGACATAATGGCCGAGCAAACTGTGTTGAACGGCCAGTATTTTTCTTCGACCATTCAGCGTTGCTGCCGAACTGATCGAAACTACACTGAACCGCGGGTGGTGTTCGAAATCATTAAATTTCAAATTGTCGAGTGAAGACAACAATCATGGCGAGAGACAAGCAACAAAACAAATGAAACACGGGAAGTGTACATGATAAAATTCTCATGATGATTATGTATTCGCTAATTACAATGACAAAATATACAAAGTAATGTACACGTGAATAAGCGCTGTCATGAATAATGTCGATCTTCAAATATCCGCAGCAATAATGAGCGCAGCGTTATTCATGCCCCGCGATGACGAAACGCGAACAGCGAACCACATTGTGGTTGACGAAACGACATCAACATGTGGATAGTGAACTTAAAAAGCGCACAAGTGCAGCTTCGTGAGCCCTAATGGACGAGAAACATGAAAGGTCGGAGTTTATTATTTCGTAACCTGAAGTTAAACCTCCCTCGCGACCGAAATGTTCCTATTGGACTTTTCATCGACGCAAATAACAAATCAAATGGACCATCGCAATTTCTAGATATATGTAATTCCAATTATGAAAGATAAGAAATATAAATAAATAAACCTACATTAGTAATATAAATAAGACAAATAAATTTTAGTAGCTTCCAATGTGAAACGAGGAGGTGCAGGAGACGTTATTTAAATATGCCTTGCGACAAATAATCAATACGTAACATAACGCCTGTAATTCCCGAAGGAGTAGGCAGATGAATGTAGGACACTCCCACGGTTTAGCAGTTACGTTTACGTCCCAATATGGAATAGGCAGTGAGTCTATTGCCACAGACCGTGTACATATCCAGACTCAGAGCCACAACTAAAAAATCTAACTTAAAAAATTCAATAGTGCCCGACCCGGAATTTGAACCCAGAACCAGCAGTCGCGCTTGAAACCGACACGACCATTGAGGAGGAAAAATAATAGATAATTTTTCTTCTTTATGAGGAGTTTCTAAATATATCCGACAAAATTGTTGCCAGAGAAACGATCCCATTTTAACCGAAGTTAACCTCATATCGTGCTTAAAGAGCATTAGGTATTGAAGGGGAGGTGCGATCGCATCCACACTCCGCTTACACGCAAATCAAACCACTGCACATTGTATGTTAAATGGTGCGCAATTAAAAGGAACGACAGTTAATAAACACATTACAGCGCGATATTAGGCACTCACATCTAACACGAGTGAGAGCCACGAACGTGGGAACGGACGGAGAGAGACATCGAGAAAAAGGCACAATCAGAATGTTACATGTTAAATTAATATCAACAACATCAGTGTTGGTCACAAGTGTTAACAGACAGTTATGCGTCGTGAAAATGCACATTTTCGAGTCGCATTACTGTCAATTACATATTAATGACAAACGATGCCGTAAAACAAAAAGTACTGAAACAGTGTATTTCAAATTCACTGATCGATCATAACAAAGCACAGTAATAAAACTACGTACGGAGTCGCTGTTGGTCGTTACCGACGCATAAAATACCGAATACCATAACGAAGAAGCAGTAAACCAGGCGAGCATTGAGCGTCGTCGCGCAATGAATAGACGCTTTTATGAAAATATCAATAATAGAACTGAAGGTAGTTTAGTGCGCTATTAATGCACGACGCGCTTGCAGACAAATTCAATTGACGGCAGCCTCCGCCGTAGCTCCGGGGTGTCCCTCGTTACACAGCTATTTACACTGCTATTGGAAATAAAATTGAGCGGCGAGATTGCATGGGAACTCTCAAAGGGTGCGATCGAATCTTTACGATCCGATTTTATTATTGTCATCGACACTTGTCGGCTCGATAGTACCGCGTTAAGTCGTGATAGAATGGCTTCATGGTGCATGAAGGATAAAAGTTTTAGTCACCTACAGGGACGATCTACAAACAGTATTTACTGTTACACAAAACCGTGTCGCGTACGTGCGCTCCGTACGGGCACGAAGCAATACGTTTTACAAGATGCGTCATAGTGGCGTTATCACAAAATATGATAGATCGGCGGCTGGTGCGCGACGCTCTCCCACGCGGCACAACTGTGATTAATTATAATTCGAATTTTATTCAAAGTGAACAGCGGACAAACTACGATACCAATCAATAAACGGTTCCGTACCGACGACGGTGCCCGACATGATACCACAATTTACTGTTGTCGATAGCGCGTATGAAGACGTCAAAGCGGTAGGAACGCGCTCAGATAGAGAGCACCAGAACAATAGCAGCAACATTTTCTTTGTGATACGAATCCCATGTAACAATAGTATAAAGCGACGTGATTCAATCTGTACAGACGACTGTGCATTTGCGCTCTTTTAATTGAATATTTCGACATTGAGAATAGAAATGTCACTTAGTAATACAAAAAATGATGTAGTGTTTAAATCCAAAACGAATGAACATAACAAAACACAATGGAGCCAACATTACAACATATGAACATGAAGTAATGTCAAACATTGTGAGATACTAGATTGCGCAACAGGATTATTATTCAATAAACACATTTGTATACACGAAATGTTGTATGTTTTGATCATTAGAATCCGGTATTAGAGCCCTCCAAGTACCGACTCACACTGCGTGAGAAATAGGTGGTCATTTGACAATATCGCCGATAGACTTTTCTTTCACATCCTCGCTTTGTCATTCGACTTTACAATATCAAGACTTCATTATCCTTCCAGATATGTTACTTATATAAAAGTGTTGTTCCATAGCATGAATTAATAGTCTTTATCCATTATAGAGCATTCAAAGATTTTTATATAAATACATAGTAATTAAACAAATGAATATTAATGAACCATAATTGACTGTCTTGTTGGCCGTGATGGTTGCAAGCGCGACTGCCAACTGAGAGGTCCTGGGTAACAAAATCCTAGTGTATTACACTCCTGTGCCTACCCACCCTATCGGGGATTACAGGCGTGATGTTGCGAATATTAATAAAACAAAAACCGGCGTATGTGTAAGAAGAAATTGATGCATATATAAGTACATGAAGTCTATATTGTTACAGATATTCTAGTACTTGGTGATCTCTACCTCACCTGTAAGGAATCAGGCGTTACGTTGTGATAATGACAATTGTTAATAACTCAGTAAATTAAAATCAATGGAACGGACACAATTAAACATCGGTAATAATTGTAACATTAATTTGAAGATGGTGACTATACATCCGCTTACACACATATTCAATCGTACGTGTATGAAACGTATGAACTCAATAGATGTGACTCAAAAGAAATTTTCACATCCCAGGCGCTAGGGCACGTCGTCGACGCAGTGTAGGATAAAGGCATCGCTGGTACACGATTCCCGCGCGTGTGACAGTAATCACGTCCTTATAACCGCATAAATCATACGGACGAGCACACGAGCGCCACAAAGATAGAGGCGACACGCATCCCCGTCTCGGATAATAAATAACGGCCAGTTCTCTCTTTCAAAGGGCGACCGAGGAGCAATAAGTCGTACGGGTCAAAGGTGAACTGAATAAAAAACGGCCGACAATTAAATAGCGTTCTTGAAGGTTAATGAGCACAATAAATATGTTGTCGGCACCGCAGCTGCGGACGAACAAGCGTGTCGTCCCGTCACACGTGAGGAGGGTACGCGCGGATAGAGGATAGGCGAGGCAGCCTGACTGGCGGGTTCATTGTCGAGACGGACCGCGCTTCCATTAGTCGTACCGTGACATTTATTTTGGTCATTGTCAGCACCGTGACATTAATTTTTGTCACTGGTTTTGGTGACTGTCAATGTTTGGGTTACATTTTAGGATTTTTAATTAGAGCCAAATTGCGCTATTGGAAACGAACGTTATTACAATTATATATTTAGTTTCTTGTTTGCACAAATTATTAAAGTAATTCAACAAGCTATTATTATTTCTTAAACATCATTATTATTAAATTAATAACATACTTTTAAAAAGTATGCCTAATATTTTCAAATATTCAAGGTAATTCCAGGTGACTACTACTGACAGGTTTTTTACAATAACAGGGGCCGGTAGGTAGAATAGGTGTTCTGCAAACTTAAAAATCTATGCCTGATATTAAGTTAAAAACTATAACTATTGGTGACCAATCACTCAAAAGACTGGCATCGACATTGAATCCCTTCCGAACTGATTGTGATTATAATTGCTAAGTGTATTACTACACATACTTTATACAGATATATCCTAATTACTACTACTAAAAGATAGAATAAGAGGACCTATGCAAAACTATTGTAATTATTGCAATAAGTACATAATACCGATGATCAAAATATTTTGAGTATATTGTATTAATGTTTTATTTCGCATCAACTACAAATTAATATAGAAGCGTCGCCAAAACAACACATTCCGTCGACGCTATGCGTACGCCCTCACAACTTTCACGGCGATTACGCGCGGCTGCGCCAGACGCGACCGTACCTGCGTTTGATTTATAACAAGAGAGGGACAGGGAAGCCGCGGGTGTGAATTCATTCGGCAAATTTCAACATCCCCGGCGCACTGGTGACCAACTAGCACGATCCCCGACACATTTAATAGCTTCTTATTTTTATAGCCTTGACCGTAGGATGAACATTTCACGCGACACTGGTCGAGTTAAGGAATCACAGCGGGAAACGGTCGGAGCCGGCGCCTCAGGTCGGTCGGCGTGAAGCACCTTCGTGAGTTCTGCCTATTATCGTCTGCGACCTTTACACGCCTTTTTTGCTGTACCCATTACTATAGATCCTACGTGACCACACTGTTTAAGTAATGCCGCAGATGGCTCAATATAAATTTATGAATATATAATCAAAATATTATTGACTGATAGACCAGGGTCAACTGGGAGAGAATGCCGTTAGGCTTTAAGTACGCCCTTGTATCCCTTATATTTAAAGTGTTACGCAAGTAAAAATAAATATTTTGAGATCAACCGCAATACTTCCGTTTTTCAATGGTATTTTTATCTTGAGAATTGAGTTAGTTGTATCCGAACGAACCCATGAATTTAAAAGGCATGAATTTGGTAGCGCTCAACGGTGAAATTCAACTGGATACCAACGTCTCTAAATTTGTACAAATTGTCATAAATAAAATTTTTAAGCAACCGTAATATTTTTTGTTTATACATAAATGAGTTCTAGGGTTAATCAGAGTATTCGTTCGAATGATTGGTTTATAGGGGATAGAACTAGCATACGGTTCGTTCGGTGAAATACAACCACGACACCTATATCCACGGTGAAGAAATTGTTACTATGCATAACAGTATGTCGCTTAACCGAGGCCTGCGAACTTGAGCACGCAGGCCAACAATCGTTTACTATGATATTAAATATCCATATTCTGAGAGATCGCCGCCAACAATGGAAAGATAAAAGGATTCATGATAACGTGACGTGTAGTCACCGACGTTTCGAAGTATGGTTAGTTAAAATTACGCCGGCTGCGGCTTTCGTAAAACTGTAGCCCAACGTATATGGAAAATTGAACAGAATTTAAGTTGGTAATAAGGCAGAAACATTATAGAACTAGAAAAACTATTTTTAAACATTTATTCCGTTTAAGGCGTTAAGGAAATAAAATTATTAACAAGGGAATGAGGCACTGTTAATTCTTTTGAATAATCATGCACGTGTGTAGATTCCATTGTAAACTTTGCCTAGACGATACCGAGGATCTACACATATGGAGTACATGTTGCATTACATGTTTAACTGCAAACGAGTTTTAAATAATAATGAGGAAGTCTGCACTGATAATTTAATTAACATGTGCATTGCGGCGACCGTCTTTAAATACACGAAAAAAATGCATTACCACGGCCATCATTACATCTTTGTTGTGTTTCACAAAGTTCAGCTAAACACGCAGTGTGAATTAGGTAAGGCCTTTGAGCGCTTAAACGTTTATGGGCACCGTGTAACTAGTATTCCTTTGACGTTAGAGAACATTATTGCTTCCATCTGCTGTAAAACGATATTGTCGAATACACAAAATCAACAGGGACGTATTAACACTGTCCGGATGGTAGACGACCGTGGGTGTTCTTAACCAGTCCCATTTTTGTGTTAGTACTTTCAAGTTTAGAGACAGCGAACGACCGAATAATTTATATGGCTCATTGTACATTAATAACAATGCCAACCACTAACGGAATGAAATAAAATACGGTGCTGAACAATCTGTTGCACGATCGCTTATTAATATTTAAAAATAGTCGATATATGCATGAAATTCGCTTATATTAGCAAATTAACCTTAGCAGTGATAATTATCAAAAAACAGTCAATGAAAAAGTAATAAAAATACGAATAACTCATACATCCCCTTCGAACGGATACTTTTAACCAATAAAATACATAACATTCAAACACATAACAACCCTCATGAAAATTAAGCAAAAACAAAATTAAACACGCATGTCGCACACAGAATTCATTAGGCAAATTATTTACCTTGAATACTGATACAATGAGAAAGCAACACAAGCATAATTCAATAGCTACATTCTAAGC
>DWDU01001072.1:0-15706 GCA_018245575.1 Jemadia suekentonmiller
TGACAGATTCTCAGACCTACCCAACATGCACACAAAATTTCATGAGAATCGGTCTAGCCGTTTCGGAGGAGTTCAATTACGCACACCGTGACACGAGAATTTTATGTACAAGATAAAAATGGGCTTATAATGGTACTGTGTTTTTTTATAACAGAAATATGAGCATGATAAATTTTGTTGTAATCATAATATTAACTATACAATATGAATTGCACATATGAAATAAATATTGTACATATAAATAAATATCAAAGTGTGTATTTTTTTGTTACCTTTCGTGCTTAAACTACTGAACAGATGCATTGCAAGGACTTTTTGATTTTGCATGATATTACGCAGGTTCACGCGAAGTAATTCGCGAGAAAAATCTGATGATAATCAGAAGTTCGTCATCTGTCATAAGACATCATCCGCGACAAATAATGATTACACCTCATAAAATTAAACAATGTTTAAATTAATGAAAAGTTGAAAATAATAAACAATGTATCAAAACCGTTCTGTCATACTATATAGGGTTACCACATCATATGCGATAGTGGCGCTCCTATTTTTTCACGACTTGCTTGCCAACCTGAAAATTTGTTTCAACTTTTAATAACAATTTAATAAACTCTTATAAAGTTAGAATCAGTGATCTGATATCACTGATTCTAACTTCTAACACTTATGTACAGTTGTGTCGGTGTGTTATCCCCTTTAATCGAAAGAATGAGCTGGCAACATTTAAAAAAAATGGTTGTTCCTCGTTCATGACATCATGACGATATGTAATGTAGTGTAGTGGTACTTATCTTGTGAATTGAATTGGAGTGTAAGAGATATTTTGACATTATATGGTATATTGATTAACAAAAAGATCACGGATACACGGTAAGTGTTGCGCATTGAATTTATCACAAAATATAAATATCCCTTATTATTTACATGTTTTTTCCTATTATAATGTCAATAGGTGAATGTAAAAGTCAACGTTCTAACGTTGCATGCAATGTGATATTCTTTTGTATCTTGATTATCTAGCTTCAAGTTGCAAAAAGTTCTGCGTCAAAATTTGTTTGTTACAGTTTGCTGAGAAGTACAGAATAATACTTCATGCTTTAATGTAAAGACGATTCCATACTAATCGAATAGTGATTTTTGATTAATTGTTTACATGGTTAACTGATCTGTATGCAGATTTCATTACTCATACCGAACTAGTAGCGTTTGTTACTTACTGTATTTTTTTAACTTTTAAAGGAAAACATGCTATTTTTCATCTGTATTACATTTTAGTCCCATCATGCAGACTTCGAAAAAACATATGTATTATTTTATTTTCCTTTGTGTCTTCGTAAAGTTCAGTTTTATTTTAGAGATAAGCATACAAAAAGATTGATTTGATAACATGGTTCATATTCCAAATTGTCATCCCTTTTTCCATGCCACTGTTGATGGCACTACTCTCAGGAGATGTTTATTAATGATTTAATTTGCTGACAGGGCAAAGTCTCAGTTGCTAGATTTGTAAGTTTACTGAGCATGCAAGTACATGGGAGACATCTGTGGTGGTACAGTTTGTATATGATTTGCCTCAAGCACCACTGCACCCCTTAGCCTACCGAGAAACAATCATTATTGAAAAAATATTTTAGTCTGAAGTGTGAGCCTACCAGTCTACATGTATACTATTAGTAACATAACCATATCACACCTGTACTCCCCTAAAAGTTATGCAGTGGAGTGTGGTACACTCCTATGTTTCACTAGTTATGTTTCTGCCTCATAATGGTATCGATGGTAAAGTTACACTAGTATTCTGGACACAAATGCAGACTGAGACACTACTAAAAATTTCGAGTAATAAAAATCCAATTATACTCAACCCAGGATTTCAACGTAGTACCTCATGATCCTTAGTGACCTTGCAACCACTCAAGCAATGAGATGGATTGGCTGCTCCCATTTCGTAGTTTATCATCCTCTGGCATTCTCTTCTTTATTCTAATTGTGCTAAGAGATGATAATCCAAATTGCATAAATATGTTTAAGACAATGGCATCACCATGCTCGAAGAGCAGAGGATATACATTTTTTTTAATATATATTTTACATTGCAATTTATAAACTCTTAGTATTTATAGCATGCTCTTTGTCACTGTGAATGTAATATTATAAGTTTTTGCAGTGTTAAAGTTCACAAAAATCTTCTCATTTGATACACATACTGTCCCACTTTGTGATTAATGTTTTTATCTAAGGCACACATAATGTAGAACACTGCCATAGATGACTCAATCCTTAGGAGAAGCTCTGACTGTGCCAAGCCTCAAGTAGCACAGAGATGAACTATTACTGAGTGTACTGTATCGAGATATGCTAAACACATAGATGCTATAAACCATCACAATCCTGTAGTCTTGTTAGCAGTTATTAGTAACTTATAGTGTTATTAAAAGCTAGTAGTAAATGAATTGATTAAGATTGACTGTCATATTCTTGGGGTCCTGTTTAGGTCATGATGCAGAAGTCATGGATGGTTGTGCCCCTTGTGACTGCTACTGTTTGTTGTTGTTGACTCTATTCACACATAAAAAACACCTGGTTAGCAGTTGCCTTTTCATACAATGTCTGTGTATACCCTAATGGAAATATTTAAAAGAACACAAGAAAAGGAGACATTAGTATGAAAACACATGTATTTGTACAATAGAAGCTTTTAAAATTATTTGAATAGAATCAAAAGCATTTTTGTACATAAGAAATAGCACTGACTTAACAAAAAAAAACAAATTAGAGACAATAACTTTGTGCCTCATTTGTGAGGAGTATTGAGCTATGCTGCTAAAAGAAAATTAGCATCAGTAAATGGGGAAAAAGGCATTACAATCTGCACTAAAATGTCTGTTACTTATCTTACCACATTCAGTGACCTGTTTTATTCTGTGTATTTCCATACATGCCCTTAAGTAAATACTGCCCCATACTGTTACAGACCCTCCACCCAAAGGCTCTATTTCAACAATGGTACACTGAGCATATTTTTCTATAGGTCATCTCCATACTTTAGTCCTTCCATTATTTGACTTAAGACAGAATCTAGTCATTAGAAAGATTACTTTTTCTCAAAGTGTCATTGTGCCAATTTAGGTGTGAATAAGCAAAACTAGACCGAGCTACTCTATGACCTGCTGTGAGCAATGGAGCTCTGGCGGGCAAATACATCCCAATACCAGCTACTTTAAGTCTCCTTCTAATCATTTCGGTGCTAACAGTCACTTGTTGAACTTCTTGAAGCTTGTTTCATATCTCTGAAGAAGTCGTAGTGTGGTTTCTAAGAACACTGATCACAATTAATCTGCCATCTCTTACTGTTGTTACTCTTTTGCAACCTTGTACTTTACTTCTAGTATACTTTACAGTCTGCCAGTATCATTTTTTATTGTGAAAAATCACAGACTTGGAAACTCATTATGTTTGAGCATTTCATTGTAAGATTAACTATTTTCAATTAAACTTACAGCCGAGCAACACAGATCCGGCATTATTATTTGCACTTGTCAAAAATTAAGTTCTCTTAAAACCAATAATATTTTGTCAAAAAAAAGAAAACAAAAACAATCTGAAATTTCTTCAACTTCAAAATTTCATACACTATGTATCCAACAAATTAACAGTTATCCAAAAAACAAATGGTGGTTAAAGTTAAAATTATATTAATTTTTTTTTATTATAAAATACTGTTATACATTTTTTCTGTTCCTCTAAATATATCAGTCTGTTCTGTTCCTGTAAATATTTTTTAATTTCCTTACAGAAATTGTTATCACTAAATTACCATTTAAAACACCATCAGTCTCATGTTATTTATTGAAATATGCAATTAGTTTTAAGTCCAAGAGTTAGACAAGAGTTTTTAGAATTATGTGCATCTGCAATCATTTGCAGAGGTGCATGGAATGAGCCTCCTCAAGCATTGATTATGTTTGATTAAGTATAAAGAAACACTGCCCAGTGCAGCCTGAAAGTTGAAACTATTTTTTTTAACCATGATAGTTGATCACTCATGATCATCTATGGACTTGATGAAGAAGAATAAGCACATCAACACCAATTACATTTGACTACTTCTCTGGTGATGGCAAAATAATATTGACTTTGTAAAAATAACTTTTAGTGTCACAATCATATGGTTTTTCATGGAGGTTTCCAATGTTGTTATAAGCAACTCTTAGGCTTGCACTTCGCAATGTCATGAAGCTAGTACTACTTTACATTACTTACCAACTCCACACCATCAATACATATTTAAATTACGCATGTTTCTTCATGATCAAGAACCCTTTTATGACATCATGCCCCGAGTCTAATAGTAGTATGTCTAAAGCTATGACTAGAGATATGACTGTAGTGTGAGTTGGAAGACTCCACACCGTAGAGCACACTATCCGTAACTCTAAGGAATCCAGGTATCCTCCCAATTTTTTCTTCCATCATTAAAGTAAATGATCGTTAATCTTAAAACACAATTTTGATGAGAAAGAAGTGTACAGCCAGGATCCTCACAGTCTGAGGAGGACCACTCATTTTGGCTCAGAATCTGAATTTGTGTCCGGTGTATGGAAATAGGTCCGCCACTTATTTCATATTAGGACGTAAACGTAACTGGTGACTCGTTAGAGTGTACTACATTTTATTGCGTATCCGTTTGGGGAATACAGACGTGCAATGTGTGCAATGTGATGTGTTTATATTTTAAGATAAGTGCTTAGCTTAAAAGATGCAGTAGCACGCCCATGAAGTTTCTTTCGCCGCTTCTTCTCCATAGCGAGGCCTTTTCCGAAGCGGTGGTAGCTTCATTTTGATGTACAAAAAGTGTTCCAATGAACCAATTTTGAATAAATGATATTTGAATTTGACATACACAAATTAATTAATAGAAAGACAGGCAAGCGAACGTTACAGAAATGATTCAGTTGGATATCCAAACTAAAAAATGTATAAGGGCACTATAGTGATTTTAGAAGCATATTTTAATTTATTACAGGAACTTTGTATATCCATTACAGAGTTTCTTAACTGATCGCTATAGCCCCTGAACACTCTGACGGTATAAAGACAGATCGTCGTATCTCAATTAGACGCGACAAGCGGCTTAGTGCGAGCTTTTATACACCGGCTTTAATTCTTATATTTATTACTGGATAGTATGTATCAAAAACCCATGAAGGGTTATTATTTAAATAATACTTAAATATTTTTTTATGAGTTTTAATGTTGACCATTTTTTATGCGCGTCTAGTTGTATTCGTTTAACGCAATACTTTCCACTCTTTTTTAATTTCCGTAAGTTGTGCTCTTTTCCGCGTATGTTTCCAGGCTTATTCAGTGTACACACAAATGCGGTTAGTGCAGTCAGCAATGTAGCTGTAGTGTCGTGCTACGGATACGCCAATTGGAATCAACTTTATCCCCCTCGTTCAACTTTAATTTGCAGGATTCAAACTACGAGAGTTTTGATGTACTGTCGATTGAAACGCTAGCAGATAGTTTCGAAATTCAAAGCAAATGTTTTTTTTAAAACAACGTTTATATTCCTGTCATTATGAGATCGAGATCTATTTCTTCTTTAATTATAAACAAAGATAATAAGCATGAACATACTACGATCGTTGTGTAATAATTTAGTTTTTTCTGAAATTGAATATATGTAATTATATTACTTTTTAAAATAGTTTAGAATTAAAATAATTAAATATTCAAAAGACGCATATCAATTTAAAGAAAGACTTAAAAATAGATTTAAAATCAGGACGCTAATGTTCCAAGGACAGAATAATTCAAGTTCGGCTTGATCCAGATATAATTCAGCATTACCTACTTTCTCTTTTTTATTTATTTTGTATCTAAGATGGTAACTTTTGTTTGATATTTTCTTTTCTTTTTTTATTCGATTCAAAATAATTATCATGGAGGGTGCCCATTAAGATATTGTAACTTTCTAGGTCAATAACTTAAGAAATAACAAGTCGTCTTAGTAAAGTATATATTATTATTTGTTTTTTTTTTATTTTACAAGTTGTGCACAGAAAAAATAATAGAAAAATAAATCTGACTGATTTACTGTTGTGATTCGTCGTCGCGGTGAATGACGTCGTATGGCAACGATATTTCAGGCCTCGAGTATTCCCTCTTTACCCGGGCAGACTTAGGGATCGACTGCCCCCGGTGATGTCACCACGCCTTACTGCGCTGTTGGTGCCGTCGTCGCCACTCGCCGACCTGTGGCTGCCGTACCTCGTGCAGCCGCTCTTGCTCTCGCGGAAGTGGGCGGCCGTCAGTGGGACGAGCGTGGAGTGGCGCGAAGCCCCTGATGTGAGCATATAGTCCGTTCTCGGCTCGGTCATACATACGCCACGCCAACACGCCCGACTCTGCTGTGCCCCGAGACGCTTACGCTGCGACTCTGCTACCAACGCGTATCATGCCGGTACAAAAAAAAATAAATCACACAGACGACATTATGCAGTACTTATCGCTTAAAGAGATTCTTCAAGCAGTGCTACGAATTGAAATATTTGGTCTGAACTTATGCCCGGATGCGTAATTCTCTAGCCATTTCGGAAAAAAAAAAATTTTAAATATGTCCGTCGAGCCCAGTAAGAAATCTCAAGGTAGAGCTCGCTTATTAAAGCGATTATTACGTGTTGGTCATATCGATACAAAGTTAGTCTCATACATTTCTGCCAGTAACGCTTTTAATACACGTCAAAAATTCATGCCGGAGTTCCTCAAGGATTTGATCTCCCAGCATCGCTTTTCCTACTACGTATAAGGTATCGATCTGATAATACCCGGTATTTTGGAGTATGCAGCCGACAGCACCGTTATTGAGAGATACATTCCGCTAGCGCGAACGAGTAACGACGTAATCCAATACCAGCAAGAGGCGATGTTATGTTGCATTTACATATTGATCGCATAAATTGTAAAATCTTGTCTATACTTAAATTTAAACTATACTAGGGTGAAACTGCGGGCTGCAGCAAGTGAATTAGAAAATACCTACTCTGTTGTTCTTTTACTCAATTAAATACGTTAGTTGTATTAGTTGTATACGTTGAAAGTTATCGTAATTCAAATAGCCCTCCACACTTGTGTATCATCAACTTGTATAATTAATACAATATTGGTAGACAGTGGCTTTAAAACTATGAAAGCTTTGAGTGACCTTCAAGAGCTTATAGAGAGCGCTTGAATATTAAATGGAATATACCAAATTGTACCCGCATATAATAGTGGGATGAAACTCGATATAAAGACTTTATGGAATATTTCTATGTGATAGATGACCAAATAAAATCGCAAATAGGACTAAAATGCGTTTCATTCAAAATTTAATATTAACTTAATATTCGACATATATAGTATACAAAATTAACATATTATATCATAACATCTTAATAGATATTAGCCATTGTATTGTAAAATTCATTTTCAGAAAGCTATTGTAACACTTTGTATATACATTGTAAACAGAATTTCGAAATTTGGCTTATATACATAGTTTGGCGAATAATCAACAGTTCCACGTATATAGAAATCAATCGGGAATCAAACAAAGTTTCTTGTTTAATGCCCGTGTTAAATATAACGCAATGCGGTCTGAACGTATAGTAAAGCACACGGTGCGGTCAGAAAGCCCCCGCGGCGCGCAAATGATACAAGAGTAGATGAGACATAGCTGCTAGCGACGTAATGCGTATACTGAAATTGTTGTACCGAAAGGTAAATAAGAAAATGTTTTCCTCGTGAAACCGAGAGTCTGAAAACATTATTTTATTTATTATCTACCTTATATTATCTCTATAATAAAGCTTAAGTGTCTTGTTTTTTTAATCCCGCCTATCTGTGTAACTACCAGTCGAAATTGAAAAATTATTTTTGTATATTATAGTCAGATTAACGAGAAACGTTATTAGCTAGAATTATACTGTAAATTTTAATCAGCTTCAAATATTTATATTTTGTAAAGTAAGTCAAAGGAAAAAGTGTTTATCGAAATGCTTTATAGGGTAATGGTTCTTTATACGTAAATGCAGTGTACCACAGAAATATTAGTACTTAGTGATTCAAAAAACCATTCCGCGACGCCATAAACTTATCAGTTTAAAATAACTCATAATAAAATTTACCTTTATTAAGAATTAAAATGTAACAAAAATTAAAAGGTATCATAGCAATATCATCAGGATTAATAAACACTCTGTTCAAGTCTGTTGCCGCGTTGGTCGTGTTGGTTGCAAGTCCGACTGCCGATCGGGAGTTCCTGGACCAGGCGCTACAAAATTTCTCTAATTTAGATTTTATAGTAGTGGCTCGGAGTCTGGATACGTGCGGGGTTTATGGCAATAGACTCACCACCTATTCCCTAGTGGGACATAAACGAAACTGGTACAACGTGGGAGTTTTCTACATTCCTCTGCCTACCTCTTCGGGGATTACGGGCGTGATTTTATGTTACGTTCAAGTCCATGTCTAAAATATCTTCTTATATATTATATTGTATAAACTGTGAGGGACGATGCGCGCCCGTACGGCGCGGCAATTAAAGTGATAAATATGACTAAATATTATACTGAAGTAATCTAATGTAATTTTCCATGTATGTTATGTTTTTTTAAGGTACACGTAGGTAAAACCGAGAGGGTCTGTAGCTAGTGGAATTATGAGTGTGATTAGAACTAAATGATAGTTTAACGAATGTTTATATTCTAATTTCTCCTCCACATTTAGGCGACGTATAGCAATTAGATTTCGTAACAATAAGCTGCTTTGGCCCCACTCCTAGTAACCGTTCAACATCGTTTAAATGTTTTAATGTTCTCTCTTTTGTTTCACACTACGAGTATTTGTGATCAATGTACAACTTTTTTCAATACGAGAGCAGCTAAAAAACATGTTTTGAATGTCGACATTCTGTTCTGATGACTTCTTCACATTATGTGAAATTCGAACGTTCAACGGTTCATTTTAATTTTGTTATCAATAGCGATCGATATTTGGTTTATTTATAGTTATTAATAATATAATAATTTCCCAATATAGAAAAAATAAATGGTTTTCGGTCCTAAGGGAGCTTTAAGAAATATTACGTTTTCTTTTACCTAAACGCGATACTACACTGAGAATACCCGGAGGGAATTTTTGTTAGAATCGGCTTTTTATATTTGTCAATTAACCCCACGTTATTTCTTTTCCTAACTGTACATTACAACTACAATTTTATGTTGAACCAAATGGGCTACCGTAGGTCGATACAGAAGAAATAATTATAAAATGATATCTATATGTATTTGTTGTAACACATTGCTTTAAGTTAATACACGGAAGATACAGACAATCGGTCATTATTATCTCGAGATCCTAACGTAGTCATGAACTTGACATACTGACCTAACTAGGTCACGTTATGTTTACTGTAGAATCGCTTTGTAAACAGCAGCCTGGTTTATCAGCTGTAGAGCACTACGTTTAATAAACCTGCGTCTGACGTCGGTACGGAATTATCTACACAAAGAAAACTCTGCGAGTCGTCTCTATGGTTTCATTATGTAAAAATGTTTATTGTAGACTATTTCAATTGAAACATCAATATAAATTAGCTAGAAAATGTTACATTGAAAACAGAGTTTTATTGTATTTAATTCTACTGGCTTTATAAAGGAACATTATTGTGCAAATGGTAGTGTCACATAAATATAGCAGACGCTAAAAAACCCATTCAAAACAATACATATGCGTATACATTTATCGTAATAATGTTGTTTAAATTTTAACCATTTTAGTAGGCGTTTAGAGCTTGCTGCGCTGTCACAATCGATTAACTTACCGGACGTTTATGGAGGGTGAATCACATCGTATTAATTAGTAACTTGTATTCATGTTGGTTATTAGACAACGTTAAACGTATATTCACACGTTATATATTGATTCGTTGTCAACATTAGCACCTACTTAGTGTAATTTTGATCGAGTCTTGCAATTACATTATCATAAAAATTATGACATATGACAGGTTTATTTTTATAAAATTATAAGGCTGCGCTATTACTATCTATCACGGGCACAATTATTATTACATATGTAAGTATATGTGTTAATATATATACAAATATATTTATGCACAGTGATCATACCCATTCATATACATACATACACATACGTATACATATATACATACATACACATATATACACACATACATATATTCTAGACAAATGGATTGTTTCAATCCAAACCTCGAATTTAGAGTTTTGTTTTGCACCTACTAAGACTGTTTCACTATTCATCAAGGCTTCACTGGTAGAATATGCTAGCATTAACTTCACACCCTATTAGGTATTTCTATCGATGTTTAACAAACATGCACGTGATTTGGTGTTCAAAAAAGATGAGAAGCACAGCACATAAAAATATTATTAAAATCAAAATAATAAAAGCGTAACAGTGTTCATCTGTTAATAAACACGGTACGTACACGTTAATGTTATAATTAACAATGTACACGCGCAGTGCTTGTTACGTAAGAGAATTGAGGTAAACATTTAAAAAATGGCACTAACAATATTCCCACAACGTAACATATGGGAAAAAATTGATTACCGCGTTGTGTACGAGCCTATTTTTTTCGAATAACATCGAATAGTAACCGTGTATCAAAAGAACGTAGAATTTGTAACTACGTCTCCATTTAATTAAATTCCTACACCAAATCGAAAATTCATCAACTGAAACCCGACTTATAATGACTTTTTGATTTCCTGAAAGGGTGGTTGCTACGGACAAATTAAAAGCCAGATAGCTGGTTCGGGCGAGGAGCAAGCAAATTACCAATTCCACTACTGGTTACGTGATCAGAATAATAATGCGATCACGAAAATCTTTATGTTTGATTTATAGATCAACAGTTACAAAGTTTCCTTACGGCCTCATTAGAATAAAACGGCACTTGGAATATTGTTCACAATCCTTGAGGATTGTTGCCCCAAAACATGGAAAGGGATTGAAATCATGCAACGTTGTAGGCAGTTATACAATCCTTTATTTGTATTGAATAACAGTTGTTTCCCATGTTCCTAATTACTCTTCGTTTACTGAGATAACGAAAAGTTTTTGTTTTTCTAACAGCTCTACTGGCAATAGTTCGTTAGCCCAATTGTTCTCGAGCATTTCTGGTGAAAACGGATTTTATAGTATTTGATAGATTTCTCTTTAATTTATTTTATAAATAGAACACTAAATCTCGTGCATCTCATTAAACTTTTATTATCGTGTAGTTTATAAATAATACTGTATAGACGGTAACACGGTATGCTCCTATACCAAACTCGATGTTGTACAATTGACTTTGTCTCAGATAGTGTTTGCAAGGATTATTCAAATGTTATTAGTTCAGGAAAAAAGAATTGAACTCTTTTTAAGTTTTCTCGTGTCCAAATCAATGCTTGATTAATCTAGGGAGTCCCTCTTTTTAAATTCCAAGCGTGTGATTACGTTGTCATATTACAGCAATAATCGTCGAACGTCCCGTGCCTTGTTCAAAGCATATTTTTCCTAAATGTACTAATATAAATACTGATGTAAAAACTTTACGATATTTTTTATAACTTTTTTACATCTATCTATCCTTCGGTAAACACGAATTAACGTAACATCACACCTGTAAGCCCCAAAGAAGTAGGCAGAGGACTATTGAACAGCCACGTTTCACCAGTTCCGTTTACTTACCTATAATCATACACCGGTTCGTTAATATCCAGACTCCTAGCCACTACAAGAAAATTCAAGTTAGAAAAATCCAGTAGTGTCTGACCTACGATTTGAGCCAAGGACACTTTCTAACAGCAATCGCGCTTGCAACAAGGCAAAGATTAATTTCAAACAAACGAATACATCATATTAATTTGTTTAATGTGAAAACCAAATTTCTAACTCAAAATTGTCTGTATACAATCTTATATAGGTTTTCAGATTGAAAAAGAGCTGCTAATCCTCTGTATGAGGAGAGAAAGAGAGTTTTGCTTTTTCTATCTGTGATACTTTTTAGAGCTACTAATAGTTTACAACACGCAATCGTGATTCTACTATTTTAGCAAGTTAAGCCTCCCATTTGCCAACTAAAAAACCCTCTGACTTTGGTAGCATTTGTAATAATCGAAAAATATGCTGGAAAAATGTTTCAAAGAAATCCGTTTTATGCTTTTATTTTTTTAGGTTACCAGAAAAGTAAAAGTAAATTTTGATTTGTATTATTAGTTTTGTAATTTATCGTATTTTAAAGCTTATTGAAATGTTGAATATGAAATATATTTTGTCACGCACAACCGCACAGTACAAAAACACGAAGAAGATAAAATATATTTTGTGTCACGTCTCTTTTCCCATTGGCGTTGCATCCATGATTTTATTTTATCTTTCTGTTTTAATCCCTCGCTCCGAGCAAATACAATTTGTATACCTTTCGGTGCCAGTATTTACTGTCAGAAATCGTAATTTGTGTCCCTTTCACTTTTTGTTTTTACTTAAATAACTAACTAACGTGTCACTCGACTCGGAAGTTTGTTCAAGAAGTCAATTTTAGATAAAAGTTTTTATTAACTTAGCCTCTAGTTTAAATTCGGAGTAAAATGCTGTCTCTAGATATGGAATAGGCAAATAAGTCTAGACACGTAAACAAGCTCCACTAGTAACTGATTGGCTATCCTTCTGAGAACCACACCGAGCCTACTGAATGGTCGTCGACAATAGCCTGTGTAAGGCTGTCAAGTGCAATTTCTGATAATATGATAATATCTGATATCTGATAATATGGATAATATTAGTTGCAAAGAAAATAAAATGGAATATACAGCTGACTTACTTTAAGTCGCAAAATTTGGTATTTATGGTTGAAATTAACTTTATTATCTCTGTCATTAACATTACATGTATAAAGATATCTGTAATGTTACTGATCGCGATTAAGAGCCAGTAAAATACTTTGCAACATTGTTACATACTCGTATCAGCGGTAAATGAATACTTTTTTATGCCGACATAAACCCAAGATTTCTGTATTAATAATTTTTAATATATTTACAACTTGTAAACAACGCTTATAGGTTGATCGTACGTTTTTTTTTCCGGCTTCATAGCAACGGATTATTTACATATGTTTTTTATAGACCTGAATGAATGGCGAATAAAAGAAACGAACTTATTTACAATATTCTTATTACGATATTCTTATTACAATATTCGTATTTACAATAGTGTTATTTACCATTTATTCTATACACAAGGTTGGTGAGTATTTTCTTTATATGTATCTATGTACATATACATATGCATCTATATGCACATATGTATTTTTTCTCGTACAAGACGGTAAATTTAACCGAAATCGCTTAGTATATCGCTATAATATTGCAACTTTATGATGCGATGCAGGATCTCATTATAACTTAAAATTATCATCGCGTATTGAGGCGACTTTAACGTTGATGCGTTCCAAGAGATCCAAGAAGTTCCAATGACAGATAGCGATGTCGTAACACAGGCTGATGAATCACGCTCATACTCACACGCAAACGCATACGCACACACACTCAGACGGTTTCATTCATAGCTCCTTAATGTTCACTACCGTTATGGTAGTGAGCGGTGAACTATATTATTATCAAATCTTCATTCGGATAAATATAGCTATATGCCTCGTTGGTCGAGTGGCTGCAACTGTGACTGCTAATGGAGACGTCCTGGATTCGATCCCCAGTTCGAGTTGTGTAAAGTGTATCGCAATACGCTCATTTACTCATAAATACGTAATAAATTATTTCATAACGTCAAGTAAGAAATCTGGGATTTAAAATTACATTTTTTCTTCAGTGTCGTGTCTTATATTATCGCAAGACTAATTGGCGATGGTAGTATTGATAATACACGTATTCTTCGTTGTTATGGCTGGCTTGGGATGATGCCATGCAATGAGTCACGCTGCTCCCCGCTGGGCTCCATTCACGGCGGTGTTTCCGTTATCCATGGGAACAAGAACGGGAGTAAAACATGAATTTAATGGCCACCATAACTTAAAGCTTGATACATACCTACCTGCAAAGGCAATTTAAAATGTGCAAATTTTGATATGAAAGAAAATTAACTTTTTCATTATATTTAAATATATTTATTTAGTTTTGAGACAATGATAAGGAAATAAAGCTTATGGGCAATTATTTTTAATGTTTTCCTTCCTCGGAATATTGTTTTCGAGGTGTTAAAATGAGGTTACAAAACTGCATACCCCGCGTGGTTAATATAGACTGCAATTTTTAGGGGAGGCCTTTATCCAACAGTGGACTGCAATAGGCTGATGATGATGATGATGAAAAACAAAGAAGACAATCAGAACGCATATATATGTTTTCCCCCTTTTCAGATAAAGATACGAAACTAAGGTCCACGCTATTATACACATGTTATTAGCGATGGCAAAACATATAAATATTAATATACCTCATGATTTGCATATCATAGAGATAGATGTCATATAAACGCTAGTATATAGGAGAAACAATTTTGGAAATTGTTTTATTTTTCAACAATAATGTAGGAATGTTGTAAGGTGCAACGGAATGTCAGTATTAAAAGGAGTGTAATGGGGGTTTTGACAGACGAGTTGGGTCTGGAGTGTGAACGCTTGTAGTCGTAGCAAACTGGATAATATACAGTAATCCAAGTTCATGAGCCTTTTATTTCCATCCCACAATAATAAGGCAATACAAACGAAATAATGTTAACGGATCATGACACAGTACTCCGATTTTGATACTAAGTTATCCTTCACTTGCAAAGCCAGACATGTAACTAATACTGTTCTTAAGAATATATTAATCCGTGTTCTTGATATAAGGTTTATTGTTACGCTTATTTTATTACCTGCACACTGCCGAGGTTCTGGTTACATGTACGTATTGTTGACGTATATTTGTAAACAGTTTTATTCATTCTGTTGATATATTTAAGTCGTGCATATTCGTAATTTTGTAACAGATATATATATAATAACAGAATATAGAATATATTTACATATAGAATAACTATAGAAAAACATCGTGAGGAAACCCGCACATTTAAGAAATTTGCCTCAATTACGGTCTCTAAGGCCTGTAAGGACTGTTAAATTACACTTGGCAATGGTGGAAGACTATGAACTTAACCCGTCTCATTCTGACCGAAGACCCTTGTCTAATAGTAGGTTGAACAAAGCAACAGTAGGATTTGACTATGATAATGTACTGAGTACGGTCAATGCAGATCTATTCCTAGTGAAGCTTTACTTAAATTCACTATTTTATTAAATTCTATAATGCAAAGAACAAACTTATAACACTTTTGTGGAAAACGGACTTAATACTTAGCAATATAAATATTGAGTCCATTCACAGCAAACGCATTATAAATTCTTATGTATCTGACCCGAGACACAAGAGGCAAATAAATTATCGTATCGATGCTAATTTATTAATAACGTAACCCCTATACGCATCTGTTTTATAGCTTTTAGCTGGTTCCATAACCCGCTCTGTTATGCACATAAACGATTCTAGGTTAGTGTACCATCGCGAAATCGATGCGGCTTGTGCTCATAAATTTATTAATATGTCTTGCCGCGTGACTTGTAAAC
>DWDU01001073.1:0-15706 GCA_018245575.1 Jemadia suekentonmiller
GGTGAAACGTGGGAGTGTTCTACACTCCTCTGCCTACCTCTTCGGGGATTACAGGCGTGATGTTACGTTTTATATATACTTATATACATGTTTTAATATATGTAGATTTATTTAATCATTTTATTTTTTTGTACAACCCGGGGACACTGTTACGTTACGGTATTCCGTAGACGGACGTAAACGTAACTGGTGAAAGGCGAGTTTGTGCTTCATTCCTCTGCCTGCCTCTTCGGGGATTGTTAGCGTGATGTCACATTACGTCACCAGGACTCTTATATCCACTTCTCGGACAGATATAAAACAGATTCCTCGTAAATATTGAGAGACGTTGACAATGTCGCCCACGGTTCATTCACAACAAGTGCCTATATATGTATTTATATGTATTTCAAGCTAATACATATCTAGCTCTAGATTATAGTGCCGTCCTGGACGTTCATACTAGGCGTGACGAAACAGATTCAATTCCAAGGCCAATGTATAAGAAACTACGTTAACACAAGATGTGTAATAAAGTCCCTATTTGAAGAAATCTAAGAGAGATATTTGTAACTTGGCGGAGTACCATTATGTCATAGCATATACAAGATGGTAACTTCTTTTACATGCCATTGAATGATCAGGAAATTGATTTGAATATCCATAATGCCCCGACGTGGTGATAAAACATGAAATCTAAACTTAGGTAACTAGAACTTGCAGAGTGCGAATCTATAACTTTGGTAATATTTCTAGTATGTATTATATCTTCTTAGAAAAATATGATATCCAAATTAATATATTATCAAAGTGGACATGGCGAAGTTATACTTACAAATGTTTATTAACTATTATCTAATTCATTGTTGGACTAAGTTGTATCTGACCCTAAGAAATTAACGAAAGTCGACCGTTTCTGTTACACAACCGATCTACGAGTAGTAACTATTTGTACAATTATGAAACAGAGAAATCTGACGTTGTACGGAACTAACTAGTGATTGATGTTTCGTTAAATACCTTTGATTTGTTTTTTGATTAACCTTCAAAGTTCTTTGCATACGGAGCAAAAATGCTTTCTTATTATATTGCGATAACTATATTATGAACTATCACAGATTTTAGCTATGCCATAATATTAATTTGCGATCGTTATCTTCGCAATCGTATATGTCTTGTATTAATATCATTATTGTAATATACATCGCTTGGCTTGGTATTGTGGCTACCTCAGTTATAGCTGTTTGAGTTTAATGGAGTTTAAGGAGTTGTTTGAAAATCGGGCGAACGTTGTAAGTTAACTAATTTCGTCTGCGGAACCATATCACCCTGCATTTAATTGTCTAATAGACAGCATCTAAAGAAAGAAAATTCCAACTTAGCCGATCAGGATGCTAGCATGTCTCTCTATGGGATTAAATGAACATTTTGACAATTTATCGTAAGGCGATAGTGCTACCATCTAGGCGATAATGTTGCCAACTCGGCGGTAATTCCTGTCATTGTCAGCTGTTATGCGCTGAGTAAGAATGTTGTGCCACTGATCATAACGCTCAAGTGTGTACACCAGTTTTGTATAAAGCTAGCATCACAGGATCTACATCATCATCATCACACAGATAATACAAGCTATGAGAACCAGGCAAATGACCCACCCGCTGAGCGGTCACCGTCGCCTACGGCCAGTTGCAACATCAACGGTGTTGCCAGTGCGTCGCTGGCCTTATGATAATGTATTACAGCGGAGCCAACGAGAACATCCCAAAAGAAGGTCAATAGTTCAGTAGGTTGCAATGTATAACACGACAATATTATTATTTGATTGTTAATTCGTAGATAAAACATGCAAATCGAGAGATTCTCAGATTCTACCGCTTCGTAATAATGTTGTAAGTATTAACATAATAATGACATTGTAAATTTTGACTATAACCATTTTTTTATGTTAGTTTGTTAAAATAAATTGTTATGCATTCGTAATGTTTTTATCAATTTGAGAATAGATCTAAGAAGAAGACTTACTACGCTGCCATTTCCCTTGTCTACGACACTTACGACGATAATTACGAGTTATTGTCGTTATAAATTTCACTAAAATTGAATCGGTGATTTCGATGTGAAGTCGTAACAGACAAATAATTAAAATTTACTTTCGGCTTTGTAATTAGTTTTTAATTTGTTATTTGTAATTAGTTCGGATGTTCATAGTTAGTATTCTTGATCGCTTTATGCTCAAATTGACAGTTCCATGCGTTTATAAACACAACGTTCCATTCTGCACAGTGCGTTGGAGTTTTTTTTTAATTTATGCGACGCATGTGGGCGGGTTCTACATTTTATTTTTTTAATGTCGACAATTGTTGAGAATACGCTTAGCAATATTTAAATGTTTTGCCTAAACCATCTATGTATTTCGTATTACACCGGATGTACAGATTGAATAAAACTATCAGTAAATATTTTTTCCTTTTATTACTCACCGCAGATGTTGACAAATTGTTGGCAGCATGCGCGTAATACACGATTTGTGAGCCAGATTCGATTCGATTCGATTCGACAATTGCATGTGTCAAAATTGCATCACGTAATAGTAGACGAATACAATAATCTGGATCTTTTATTTTGATGCCGACATCAAGCCGAGTCGGATAACGTCTTCCGCGTAAACCTGCCTTATCCAGTTTCAAACAACCTGTTATACGGTCTTCACGATCGTATGAACGGCCGCGGCAACAAGTTACTAATGAAGCCTTATAAATTGTTAAGGGTAGAAATCGCTTACTAGCTTAGATGATAAAGGCAGATAAAAATGGATTTATGTATGATAAAAATATAATGTGAATGTCTTTTATGAGGATATTAAAGCTATGATTGGTTAAGGATTGTAACTGTCTCTTTATGTGGTCTTAAACAGATACATACATATGCATATATCAGAATAATGCTTGCACTAAAATTGTTGGTAACTACAAAATTATTAATAATATCGTCAATCGTTGAGATTGAGTTAAACACATGTTTTTCTTTTCTAATCATTGGTAGCAAGAAAACACACGACCCTGATGGTGGCGCTGCTCATTGAGAAGGTTTTACCACGAATTATTTCAATTTATTCACTTTTTAATAATTAAAATAATAGTTGTCTCCGTTATTAATCCTTCGCCAACCTACCATTTAACGAAGATTTTGCTATAAATCTTGACTTGATATTGGATATTACCATGCGAACGGAAACCAACAAATGTTACAAGTTCTGCAACTTGTCGAGTTCTGTTCTCGCGTTTCCCACTGATTCACGAATATTAGCACTGCAATTGCCCTCATTTGTTAATAGTCCAGTCGACGCTCTAAAACTTACACACTTATATATAAACGTTCAACAACATTTCATTAACTGTTATGTCATTACATAACTGGTGAAAAGTGGGAGTACTCACACCTCTGCCTATCCCTTCGGGGACGTACAGGCCGTGGAGTAGCGTTAAATCTGGAACATAGACACAGCTGTAGTACAACAGCACGACGACTTTCAATAGCCGTATAGAACACTCCGTCCTTTTACTAGGACGAGACGAAGCCCACAATGGCTGAGCAAACTTGTGGTATTTATATTTCACATTTAGATATGTACGTTCTATATAGGTACAGCTAGGTATATTTTTGTATCGTTTGTTTGTGTTATCATAACCCTTGTATACCTCTCTGCCTACCCCGGTAAAAGACGATATAATAATATTTACTTTTATTATCATCAAGCTCTTCGCTCCACCGGTGGAAATGGGTTTCTTCTCGTGGATTGGCAATTCACACGCTTTATAGAACATTATGAAAAACTCGTTGGTCGTGTTGGTTACAAGCGCGGCTGCCGATCAGGACGTTCTGGGTTCGATTCTCGGGTCGGGTACTACGGAATTTTTCTAATTTAGACTTTCTAGTAGTGGCTCCGAGTCTGGATTTGTGCCCGGTGCATGGCAACAGGCTCACCACCTGTTCCATAATGAGACGTGCACGTAACTGGTAAAACGTGGGAGTGTCTACACTCCTTTGCCTATCTCTTCGGGGATTATAGGCGTGATATTTCGTATGAAAAACTCCAAGGTGCGCCTAGATTTCTTTAAGGTGTTTCGTATCGCAGTTACAGCGAGTGTGTTTAAATTTTAGAACGCTAACAATAACATGTTTAGGCGACACCGCACTCAGCCATCTGATCGGAAACAGAGCAAAGCCTGCTGTGCCATGATAACAAAACAGCTGATAAAATTAATGTTCAAAATTTGTCAATACATATTTATATAGATAACTCTACACCCAGACACTGGACAAATACACGTGCTTATCATACAAATATTTGTGCCGAGTGGGAATCAAACGCATAACCCCTGGCTCTCGTAAATTATAACATTTATTTATTGTCATACAAAAAGGTTTCAGCATAATACTATTCTATAAAGGTTCTTTATTGTATAAAGGTTCTTACATTCTTCATGTATTCTCTCAAATGTTTTTTTATTCTATTTTTACTGCACAGACTGCCTCGTTGATCGTGTTGGTTTCAAGTGCGACTGCTGATCGGGAGGTCCTGGGTTCAAAATCTGGGTCGGGCACTATACAATTTTTATAATTTAGATTTTTTAGTAGTAGCTCGTACTCTGAATGTGTCCTGAATATGACAATAGGGTCACCACCTATTCCAAAGTGGGACGTAAATGCAACTGGTGAAACTTGGGAGTGTTCTACATTCCACTGCCCGCCTCTTCGGGGATTACAAGCGCGATATTACGTTATTTTTAAAACGTAACATCACGCCTGTAATCCCCGAAGAGGTAGGAAATTTTTACTGTTCACAAAAACAATCAATGACATAAAGCTACAATTCAATTCAATTTCAACACTAAATATAATTTGTAGGCGATAGGAGTTGATCCAGTGTCTTCTAGAGTTGAATGACGATTCAACGGAGAGCTGTTTTTCAAACGAATGCATTAACAACTTAATTATATGGAGAAAAATTTGGTTCTATATATGTACTTATGCTTTATGTTTATTTTCTTACAGGTACTGGTTTCTGTGTCCAGGGATCAAGTGTATTTATGTACGTATTAAAGCAATACGAATATCGTGATGTTTTAGACTTTAAGTTATTGCCAACATTTCTTATATGCTTCGCACCGCAGTAAAAGGTCTATTAACTCTTTCCGTTCATTCACACAATGCCATTCTTGATCCTTGTATGGTTTTCACAGCGGTGTCACTGCTAGGGCTGTCACCTTTTGTAAGGTGTACCTAATTCATTAAATACCTACTTTTAATGCGGTTTGGGAAGCACTATGGGAATATGGATTGAGAATTTATCTTATTAAAAAATGTCCGCAAAAGTCGAAGTGACACAATGCCGTACGGCACTATTATCCATTAATTTTTACAGTTATGACGTTTAGATAGAGAAGTTATGTTTATGCAAGTTTTAACTCCTTCCTTCTATTGTGACAGCCCTAGTTAGAACAACACTGTCCATCGGAAATGATTGCCTTTTACGTAAGTTATTTATTATAATTGCTAATAGTAGGAACGTGAACTATTTGTCATGAATTACAAAGAGAAAAATTTCATGATAAACACATCGATGTCGTATGATATATTCGTCATGTAAATTCTTGAGCAGTTGCAATAATTGTCATCTCTGGATTATGTATATAAATATTTTTCTACAATTCAATAATTTCATCAAAATATTGATGTCTTCGAAACCGGCGTGCATGTATGAACAGAGTGACAAATGTATAAGCTCGTCAGGTCTGTCTACCTGCCCCATAAGGAATCTGGTGTAACGATAATAACTGAGTTCAACCGCACTCGTAATATATAGAATTCTTAATTCATACCATACGGTAAGATTTTATTGCACGCGTATAATGTCATGTTTACTGCTTTATAATAAATGATATTGAACGGTTTATATTTATTATTGGATATACGAAACAATGCATACATGGTTTCACGCCTATTTCCTTTAGAGGTAGGCAGAGAGTAAAGATGTATGTACACCGATTGCGGTCATAACAAAGTTATTACATTTCTTTCAACGTTCATTAAAGTCATCTTCCACGCTCGACTATTAAAGGTATATACTATTAAAGGTTTAAATATACATGACGCTTATTTCAATCAATTTACATTTAAAAACTGAGCGAAACACACATGCTAATTACCTGAATATTAGTCCTTGATGGGAATCGAACCTGCAAGCCCTGGTTTATCCGTCAGCGACACTAACCACTGAACCAAAAGGCCAACCTTCATACAACACAGAAAAATCCCAATCGGAAGAGATACCGAGAAATAGGGAAACATAAAAAAAATATCTCACAAACAGACGATGGCAGAAACACAAACAGTTGTAAATGATTTCTTGTGAGCGTTTTATCAATCGCTGGGACGGACGGACGGACGTCCGGTCGGATTGCGCGCCGTTAGAGGTGAATTCGAAATGGCTTTTCAATAAGCGATTGTTCTTTGTTTATACAATATTCTCTTGCTAATGGTACTGATGCATCTATGTGTGCAATGAAACTCAAAGCCGTGGTCGAAATCGAGTTTCCATAGTTCGTCTAAGTTAGCAAAGAACGTCCTGTTACTGATATTAACAAAAAAAAATTCTTTCTTTAATCAGACTGCAATTACTGCGTCATTGTTCGAATGTTTTAAGCGGCGAGGTCCAGGTCGTCAGGTCCTGGGTTAGTGCAATTCTTTGGCTACCTCTTCTTGGATTACAGGCGTGATGTTACGTTCTTTTTTGTCTTAAAATACAACGACCCTTTCACAATGACCGTGTGTGAAGACAATAATTTATAATATTTTGAAATACCTGCATTGTTAAATCAAGAAAGCTTAAAATAGGGTGTACATACTTAAATTACGCGTATTTGTGAGCGTCCCCAGACCGATTGCGGCCACGGCGAATGCATCCACTCCGTTATTTTAAGCGGGCGTGGGCTCGCATGTAACTTGTATAGCGAATCTCATTAATAAAGGTCTCGGCGCGTCGCGTTTGTGTGTGTGTACCGTTAGCGTTCGCACACATACGCTCAATGATCTCCGAAAGTGGTCGGGCTGTTCAATTTGTTAAACACAATATGTACCTACAATACAATATGTACACAATTCATACCTGACACTATATACAATTCTAAACACATTATTGGACTCTATAATGGTCTTATTATAGAAAATATATCATAATATGCCGTTCTATAATACTGGTATATTTTAACTCCGTCTGTGATGGTCTTTATACGATATAAACAAAAAAATATATATGTTTAAATTAACATAATAATTTATCATTATATTGTTTGTTTATTGTACCCTTGTATTTTTATGTAAATGAAGTGACACAATATTAACAAGCATATTTCTAATAACATGTACATTCGGTTATTTATAATAATGCTTGCGCACTTGGGTCTTGGGTCACAAGTGTATTGGGTACAACAGAAACAAACGAATAAACCTTAAAAAGTGAAATAAAGAATGAAAATTAAATAATACTAGTTTTGAGTTTCGTCATACAGGAATTTCGATTTCAAAAACAATATATAGGATGAAACATTGGAAAATGAACGTTATTGTCAAAATTAAACAAATTCTACTTACATATACGTAGAATAGATCCGTATCTAGCGTGAAGGAATAAAAGCGTTAATGATAATAATCACAGTATTTAAATATGGTGTATATTTAACAGTTATGTGTATGGTACTTTCAATATAGAGTATTGATGTCCGTGGTAGAGTTTAAACAATGTTGTCTGTACATTGTGTTCGCTCTTAGACTCTACTTGTACGACCTGAGCACCGCGCGCGACGTGTCTACAGTCGCCGGTACACTGTGGCCGTCGCGTGACGCCAGTGGCGGACACGTGTCTCGAATTCCCAACGCGTGCGTGTCTTTGACTCCTTGCGTTATACATTTTAGGAGAATCATGTTGAAAAATGTTATATAAAGAATTTACTGTATGCCACTGTCTGATTTAATCTTCAATCATCGTCAATCTTTGTATCCTTATCTTTATGGTTTGACTGTTAGACACGGGTTTGATCTCAAAATTGCGTGAAAACAGTTGTAAATGTAAGACAGGTGACTGGACAAATTTCACACGCTTTACAGGACACGTAATGTAACGTCAAGCCTGTAAACCCCGAAGAGGTAGGCAGCGGAGCGTAGAGTACTCCCACGTGTCACTAGTTACGTTTTCGTTCCACTATGGAATGTGATTCATATCCAGACTCCGGGCTACTGCTGGAAAATCTAAAGTAGACAGAACCAATAGTGCCCGATCGGAATTGGAACCCAGGACCTCTCGATCGGCAATCGCGCTTGCAACCATCACAGCCAACAACGCAAGAATCTGTAGAACACGAGCATACAAAATATATTATAAACATAAAAAATTACGCACGTTGTATCTATATTTAATGATTTGCCAAATAGACAGGCCAACGGAAATAATAAAATCCAGGAACCATGTTGGTTACAGTCTCGTTTATTATGCAGCTAACTTCCTTATGCCTTTATTAACATACACCCACCCACTGCACTTAGTGGTATTCCGTCGTCGCTATTTCTCTAGTCCGGTAACCTGTGCTTACAGGTTCTAAGCCAGACTCGAATAGATTTACTTGTATGTACACAAACAAAATTTATTTTTATTATTCTTATTATATTACGCCGAGTCCTTCACGGGATGGACAGTGACGTATTTCTTTTACTTTCTATTTTTAATTTTCCTTCATCTATTATTTATTCACCATGTAAAATGTGTAAATAACTTCCTTCAGAGGTATTTCCGGAACGCTATAACATGGGGTGCTTCAAGTGCGAAAAGAACTCGTTTTTGAAAACTGACAAATGATTTTACATCACCTCTGATGTCGCACATGTCGTAATGTAGTGTCTAATACGTTTGATATTGATCAAAAATAATCAGACTCAAAGCGTACATAGTTAGACACAAAGCTTACGTACACAGGGGTGCTTGTCACCTGACATGGCGCAATTAGCGCCGAGTCGTGTACGGATATGTATCGTGCCGCGCGACGCGGTGTATTGGCAAATTGAACAGCCACAGTACATACGGAGCACTCGAGACGGCGAACATTCACTTGTCACACTAATGGCGTGTGTGATGTGTTAGGAGCGAGGTACGTGCCGTATGTTGAATGAGATATATATATATATATATATACTAAATATACTAAAATTATGGTACAAATATAGTATTAAAAATATGAATGTCGTGTTTATATGTACATATATACGTAACATGATCACGCTTGTAATCCCCGAAATGGTAGGCAGAGGAGTGTAGTCCACTCCCACGTTTCATCAGTAACAAAATATGCAATAGGCTCGCCACCAGTTCTTCATAGTGGGACGTAAACGTAACTGGTGAAACGTGGGATATATAAATAGCTTTATCGACTCAGGAAGCTTACACACGTGTCCTATAGCTCAGCTTAAAGCTTCCAAGTGTGGACGCATGTTAACATTGTTAAAAGCCAGTCGGTTTGGCGAACTTGTCTTAGCGAAGTAGGCGGCTAATTGCCCAATGGAACCGCGCGGGGGCGGGCGCGCCGATAATATCACAATGATTGTGTTTGCTTTGAACCCGCCACTAATCATTGCTCGGCTGCGGGAGCGCGTGGGAACGTAGCGCAATACGATCGAATTAGTTCGTTATCAAGCCTTCTATCGTTACACAGTGAGACTCGAGGCTCATCACACTATGACAAGGTTTAAGGCCTAATTTGACTGCGCCGGCGGTCGAGTAGTTGCAAGCGGTACTGCTGGTCACTAGGTCATGAGTTCGATCTCTGATCGGAATGTGTTGTTGGATTTTACAAACTTGACATTCCTATTAGTCCTTTATATCACAGAGTCTGGGTTTGTGCTCGATGTATGACGTTAGGCTCGCCCGTTATTCCATAGTGATAAGTGTAACTGGCGTATCGTGACGGTGTACCTACTACATTTCTCTGCTTATCCCTTTGCGGAAATATATTGTGATGTTGTTGGGGTCATAATTTTCCATACAGATCAAGTGCGGGTTGGTTAATTTCTCACGCTTTTTAAAAAATTCTTTGCTCATCAGGTTTTTCACAGTAACAGCTTTCGATACATACAAATATTATGATGTATGTAGGTACATAATTTTGTAAAGAAAAGTGTGGGCTCTCCAGTATTTGAATCCGGGAGAACAGTCGGAGTGTAGGACGAAATCTAACACCTTACGGTACGTTACATTGGAATATTCTGAACGATTTAGTCGTCATCGGGTGTCCTTCGTCACACCGCTTACCAAACGAAATATTTCTATATATTGCAGTCCGATATTGCATAGCCGGCTGCGTTAATTTAGCGCACTTATAACTGTTGGAGGTTATCAATTTGTTAAAATTCACATGTACAGTTAACGCCCCCTTTTTCTAGTTCCACATGGCGTCGTAAAAATAATGTAAAACACTTGAACACTGTAGCGTAGTAACGCTCGTCCGTAAGTAGCGTCTCGTTATCTTTGAACGATGTACCTACAACGCATACCAAATTGTTTGATTTCAATTTGACGTTTCCTTCATATTTTTATAAACTTGAATATGTTCAAGTACTTATATATAATTGCTTATAGTTATATGGCCGCATTTATGACTTTTGGTCGTTTGGTCCTAATTATTATCATCAGCCTATTGTAGTCCACTGCTGGGCACAAGCCTCTTCTGTTTATATCAAAACTAAACTAGGATTTAGACCCGTTTAAAAGCCACTAATTGGCTGACCCGTCAGTAACATAGTTATTGAATAACCATAGCGAATGCTCCGTGGTAACGGCGCTGACCCATAAAAAAAATGTAAGGCGCTCGATTGACCTTGCACCGCCCTTGACGAATGTTGCCACTAAATATAATCTGAGACCAATGCAAATGGGTTCTTACTTTATAACTACTTATTCCTACTTTATTCACTTTATAACTATTTGTCATGACATAAACTTATTAACAATGTTGGTCTCGAATCTGGTAGTATTATCTATTAATTTTTCGTATCAATATAATTATGTGTTTAACGAAAGACGAGTTCAATGCCTAACGGCTTTATCCTCCAGTCAGTTTATTTTTGGATAATGTTAAAAGAAAGTTTCTTCATAAACAATATTATTTTTGTAAATTGTATTTTCTATAAGTGTAACGTACTCTTTGTCAAAATGTATCAATTAATATATTTTAACAGGTGTTGTCTGCGACATCGTTCGTTCTCTCGGGGTAATGAGATATGTTGGTGCCTTATAAAATATCCTTTCCTTGTCATAAGCCCTGTAACAAGTTATCACCAGCACATTATTAAATTACGTTAAAAACATTCCGTTAATTTTTGAATAAAAATATTGTTTACTATGACGGTGATAGTATAGTCCAAAAAAAATGTTATTAAAGGCGTGTGAAGTCTGCCAAGCCGCCCTTGATCAACGTGGCGAACGATGGCCTTGGCCCTCTCATTCTGAGAGGAAACCCATATTCCAACAATGGAACTGATGAAAGGGTCGGAAAAAAATATATTTGTATACGCATATGATAGCTCCGTCCGCGACGATCTTATAACGAGACGTGACAATAATGTACCGACCCCAACGGGATACAGTTATCTAGTCGACATAAGTTTTATTTATAGAGCGCCCACTATTTTATACTCGTTACTGATATCATTCGTGGGCCATAAATTGTTCGCATTTGCAATAGTAATTACAGCGACTCGCTGGACCTGTGTGCCAGCGAATGAATGTACAAGTGGATCGTCAAGCGTGAGCCGGAATTATACTTACTATGTTATAAATGCGAAATTAACTGTCTCTGTATGACGTTTTCATTTAAAAATTGTTTTTCTATCACAACACCACGCCCGTATTTCACTGTAATTTAATTTCTTTCTCCGTATTTATTTTCTCTTTAATTCTCAAATAGATAGAGGACTAAGTGAAGTGTTTACAGTTTAAATTTAGCGCACTGAAGGTGGTTGCGTGGAGTAGGCGTCTAGCCTTCACAAGTGTGCCAAAAATATACATATCAATAAACCCTCTTCGTTCACATCTGGCAAGAAAAGAATACTGTAGTTGTTCAATTAAGACTTTAGTGCCAACATTAGTGCACCTGAAAACTCTAAAACAAGGCCAATGAACTTTTTTTAGATTCATATTTAATACGCTGGCAACTTTACGTGACAGAATGTGTCATTTGTATCGCTAATAGTCGCCGTCCGTTGAAACGTTAGCATCTGGCAACCCTGGCGATGCGCGCGCCATTTCGCAACGTTTACATTTACAGTTAACGGGTTGTTTGTCGCCAGTCTGTGCGTTGCACTGATTTATTCACATATATTAGTCCAATGTGAACAGAACGACAACGTCACAAAATTGCGATGCAATCTTTCACCTTGGCTGTTTATTGGTAATATTGGTATAATAAAAATTTGTATTTATTCATCACTTGGGTTAACACCCCACGTATTATTTTTCCCATTAAATCCTATAAAATGTCGTGTAAATATATAAACATAATTATCTTAATTTTATAATATTTCATAAGCATCTATACGTTTTTTAATTATTACTGTTAACTATTATTATTATTATTACTATTATTGCTTACCTAGTGAGGGACCTGGCGTGAAGATATATATGGGTACTTATTAATAATAATACATGTATTATTATTAATTACATAGGTATATCAGACCAACACAAATATGTTCAATATTCTCTCTGGATTAAGTCACCTATGGTTGCACAAGGAACAATAAAATTATAATAAGCATCTCTATAGTCTATGATCTGTTTGTGTCCGCTTATAAACTCGATATCGAGCATAATGATTCTCGTCTTCCATTCATTTTACTTGTAAATGTTCCCGTTATATTTTATACAATAGTTTATTTTGGTTTCAACATGATATTGACAAAATTTACTGCATTTATTTATCCTTTTCCATTGTGGTTACCATAAAGATATAGCTCTTTCGACTTACCATATAATGGAAGGCGACGGTTACTGCTTACTTTCAGCCAATTAGCTTGGCAGGTTAATCTAAAAGCTACAACACATATTTGTTAAATATGCCATTGAATACAAATAAATTATCATAAGTAAAATTTCATTGCACAAATCTCTTTAAAAATGAATATGCATAAAAACATGTATAATTTTATGGCTTTTGAGCAACGTAAAAGCTTTCATTATGACACACGTTCTCCATGGAGGTGATCGTGATTGTTGATTTCGTTATCGTGTTAATACAATCAGACTGTGACTAATGGCCGCTGATCTTCGTCGGCGAGCACTTATACCTACATATTTCGTTACAAATAACAATAACTGTTTACCGTTAATGAATGAACGATGATTATCATACGGATTTTATATTCTTTTTTTTTACTGCAACATTCAACTAAACTGGCAAGGAACTTATGTGAGAAGTGATTCGTAAAAGGCAGCCATTTAAAGTTTGAATTTGGAACTTTGCGAAGGTCACTCACCGCACGACAGAGATGGGTTTATACGCTCGGATAGTCACGACTCGCCAGTAATATTGCATAGATTCAAACAGTTCTGTCTCGCAGACGTATAAAACGGAACAGAAACAAATATAATGAAATTCCTTTCAAAAATTAAAAAAAAATTGTTCTAATTCATGCGGTAGTATTATCTCGTGTGAGTGATGATTTGATTATTATGCATGTCTAAGTAGTAATATCCTAAAACCATGTTCTATCTGTCTAGTGATGTTGATGTCGGTGCGCGACTTAAATAGTAACAGGTCCGGCGAACCTGTTCCAATAAGACATTTATGGTTCACTAGTTCGATAAGTAACTTATCTTTTTCTTTTTGGTTTAATGTAGATCATTACTTGATTGTTCTTGTTTTTGTTAGCCCTTTTTTGTTAGCGCGAATGAACTATGTGATGAGTGTCTCATAAACCAGGGTTGCCAGATTGTACAAGTAGATAAAAAATATGGTTGGATAATGTCACCTCGTGTGTTTAAGTTCACTATGTATAAAATTAACAATTATCGTTGACAAGCAAGCGCCTATTTTTAGTAACTCCGTTGTCAAGGAAGAACACAAGGGCAAATAAAATTAGATATAAAATAAATTTGACTGTCTCGTTGATTGTGTTGGTTGAAAGCGCGACTGCCGAGTGGTCCAGGGTTAAAATCCCGGATCGGACACTATTGGATTTTTCTATTTATATTTTCTACTAGTGCGCCGGAGTATGGATATGTGCTGAGTATATGGCCATAGACTAACCACCTATTCCATAGTGTGGCGTAAACATATCTGGTAAAACTTGGGAGTGCATTACACTCCTCTGCCAACCTCTTTGTGTATTGCAGGCGTGTTATTACGTGATGAATAGATTATTTACAGTCCTTGTCGCAATTATGCAAGTGGTATCTCAGTTGTAGAATGAGTTCGTTCAAAATGTTCGAATTTTAAATGTCTGGATCAGTTTTCGTGGATATTTTGAGTAAAACCTCTCAGGAGAGGATTACATCCAGCAGTACACTTGAACAGGACGTGGACTGATGGTGGAGGTTCTCTGGGTTCCTTCAGTCGAGGAGTTTCTCTTTGAAAGTGTTTAAATAATAATAACAAATAGTAAAATCATCAGACGTCTGACCTCGATGTTTTTTTTTCATTTAAATATACGCAAGTGATTCGCTGCAGGCCTCAGCTATGTCAAGGGCAATGCAATTAGATCGCTCAGCCGTTCTACCATTGTTCGTAATTAATACCCTAACGTTAATAGAGTTTTCCGTATTAAATTCACACTGGCTGGTAATGAACTTGGTATTATATTTAAAATACACTTCGGCTGAAAAAAATAATAAGATGAAAGAATACTTTAGCTCATATTAAAAAAGGTGATAGGTGATTGATTATATTATATTTTTTTATAGAACGCCCGAGAATATTTTACCAATTAATATTCGTAATTCGGTTTAATCAAGTAAGGTAGCGTTGCTTAAATGATTTTCCCGAATTCCCGCTTTTAATTTTCCCATCTCGTTCCGTTTCATTTCCCGTCGCGCCGTAAGCTATCCGCAAAATTGCTCGGTGCCATGTGTAACGTGGAACGAATCAAATACGCCGGCGGCGCGAGGTACCTAACTGACATTTGCTTGCAATGAAGGAGAGGAAAATCTTATTAGCGTCATCACCATCCCAATTGTCTCATTCACTCGTTGTAAAATAATAATAGAATTAAAAAACGTAATATTGTGTCGGATATGCCCGTAGAGGTAGGCAGAGAAATTTAGTACCTACATTCCGATGTTTCACCAGTTACGTTTACGTCCCACTACGGAATACGTGGTGATTATATTGCTATACACCGGGCACTTATTTAGCCTCCGAGTCACTTCTAGAAAATCTAAGTTAGAAAAATCTTGTAGTGCCCGACCCGGGAATTTAACCCAGGACCTCTTGATTGGCAGTCCCGCTTGTAACCAACACGACCACGAAACATTCGAATATAATTATTTTATTCAGACAATAAAGATACAATTAGCAACACTATTATTTTAAACTAATTATGATAACTGCCGTTGACTGCCTCGTTGGTCGTGTTGGTTGCAAGTGCGACTGCCGATCGGGAGGTCCTGGGTTCGATTCCCGGGTCG